>PVIY010005277.1:0-95775 GCA_004026745.1 Myrmecophaga tridactyla
CAGTCCTGCCCCCTTGGTGCCGGGGCAAAAATGAGCAACCTCCGCCTTGATCAGGTTCACCTAAGCTGGCGCCTAATTTTAGTAGTCAGAATTTGTTAATTAGTTCCACAATTGGCATTTGATTGTGCCCAGTCCCTGCTGCTGGTAAAGTCTTTTCCTTTCCCCTCTGGGAAGCGGCCTGTGGGGGAGGGGCGCTGGCTGCCGCAGCTTTGGGAACTCACGGTTCTGGGGGTGCTCACAGCCGGTCCAGCTGGTCCAGACTGGGGTACGCTGTGTGTCTGGTCACTGACGTGGTCCCAGGAGCTGTTCTGTACTGTTTCTGGTTATTTAGTAGTTGTTCTGGAGGACGAACTAAAACGCGCACGTTGTTAAGCCACCATCTTGACCCGGAAGCCTGCCCATTTGCTTTTTGCTTTCTGTAGGGCATGATTTGAGTGCTTACCCTGAGTGAGAAGCCCCATGAGAACAACTCTACAAGACAGAGAAGAGAACCAGATTGTCAATGGCAAATCGTCTTTCAGGGAAGAACTCATCTTGTTGTCCAGGAAACGACCCCGCATGGCCTCTGGTGATCAGGTGCCTGGGGCTCCATAGACAGGTGATGTCACCATGCCCCATTTGCACACACCTGTGCTCAGAGTCACAGGTGTACCTGACAATTGGAGAATGCCAGGACAGCACAGGTTTGCCCGAAGAGGAGTGTCTGCCTGACAGGGATGAGCCTGGCCCAGAAGCTGTCCAGGGCTGAGCCCCTTCCTACCTTGACGTGAGTCCCAGCACTGAGAATCCCTATGGAGCTGCATGCATGATGGCTGTCTGTGCCCAGCGGACAGGATGGTGGCACACTCAGGGCTGTGCTGGCACAGGGCCTCTGGGGAGAAGCCATCAGAATGCCATCCCTGCAGACCAAACTGCACCCCGTGCACCGGGCACCCTTAGGAAGCAAGCAGGCCAGGATGGTGTTGCTAAGTACGAACACCATCCCTTCCGAGCCCTGTGACCCTGGGGGCATTAGGGCTTCCCCAAAGGAGGTGTCTGTGCTGCCTGGGGCCCTCAAGAGGTCTTCTTCCCTCATCTCTGACTCGGGCATTGAGAGCAAGCCAAGTTCGCTGGCCTGGTCAGAGGCATACAGCCGGGCCTTGGAGCTGCCAGCCAAGCCCGAGGGGCTGGCACAGAGGCATGTGCTGCACAGGTGCTCACTGGAGGATGGGCCCATGGACAGCAAGGCCAGCCTGCCCAGCAGCATTCAGGCCTCTCTCACCTCCATCAGCTCTCTGCTTTTTGAGGATGAGGAGTGGGAGCTGGCACTCACCAAGCTGACCAAGTCTGTGTCCGCTCCCCACATTGGTAGCCCAGAGGAGGCGGCCAGGGTGGCAGAGCCCAGGCGGCAGTGTAGAAGCCCGCAGGCCACAGGCATGCACAGCCAGGGTGCAGGGGCCCCGGAGATCTGTTCTCAGTGTTGGGGGGGTCCCGTGCTCCAGGGGACTGTGGCCACCCATTCCCCTGCAGAAGTAGTCTCAGGTGCTGGTGACCATCAGGCTCTAGGTTCTATAGACACAGACAGTCAGGTTGACCCCCAGAGACCCTGCAGTGGTAACAGCAGAGTGAAGACCCCTCCAGGGGCAGAGTCCAGAGGCCCTGATTTCACAGTGCCATGTGCCATCACACCTGAGCCCCCGGGCAGCAGGTCTTTCCATAGAGCATCTTGGGAGACCCTGAAGGCTCAGCCCAAGGACTCAGACATGGGGAGAGGTACAGTTTGTGATGACAGCATCATGGGAGAGGAGGAGATGGCCCACTGTCAGGTGCCTGAGCTCAGTGGAACTCCGGCACCCCATGCCATTGGCCTGGGCCTGGCAGGGGCACGGAGCAGCTTGCCTTGCATCATTGATGGCCCCACATTGGACAGGGCAGCTGAGGTCTTACAGGAGCCTGGAGCTGAGGCAGGAACTATGGCCCTCACTGTGACTCACTCCACTTCCCCTCAAGTGTCTGGAAGCCAAGAGCCAAAGGCAGGCCCACTCACAGTGGGGGCCCAGCTGCTCCTGCCCAAGACCTTCACCCTGGGCAGCCGGAACACAGCAGAGGTCCTGAACTTGTCCATGTCCTGCACCACCACATGCCTCCCTTTCTCATCCGTGCCCAATGAGACCCCGGGCAGGGCCAGATTCTCCTCCAAGCAGACCCCGTTGCCCATCACCCATCAGCCGGTGGGCTCCCTTGGAGTCGTTTCCACCCAGGCCAGCAAGTGGGGGAAAGAGCTCAGTGAAAGGATGTTTAGGTAAGCTGCTGACCAGCATTTTTATATTTTTGCACATATTGCTCAATTTCATACATATTATTTCAAAATGGAAATAATTGTATTTTCTGATTTAAATAAAGTAATATGATCCTACTGTAAAAATCAGAAAATGCAGAACATTATCAGGAAGTAATATTTATCAGCAATCCCAATTACCCTAAATAGCCACCCCGTATACTCTTCCACATTTTTCTTTATATGCCTCTTTATTTTATCTACATATGTTTTTTATGCAAAATAGGATCATTCTGTACAAACACTGTACATTTCTTTCTACTTAATATATTGGAATCATCGCTCCATGTTTATAAATCTTTTTATATAACCAGTTTAGGGTTTCATAGCATTCCACTGTATGGACCATGATTTATCAGCTAAACCTTTAGTGATGGACATTTAAGCATTGCTCAGATTTTAGGATGATAAATGACTTCTGATGAGCTTCATCATCCCTCTATCTTTGCCCATGTTGAGAAGCCAGCTCTTTAAGGGTCTTTGGGAATAGGACTTCTTCATAAGACTTACCTTCTGAGCCCTGGTTAAGTTTGTGGGGTCCTTACGTTTGCTGCCCCATTGTGGTGTCAGAAGCCCCCCACAACTTCATCTGTGTGTTGACTCTGTGTTCATATCACTCCCCTACTATAAACTGTATATCTGATGAAACATATCACTGACTCATTTAATATCCATCTCTTCTACTCTTTCTGAAAATGTTAACAAATTTTGATGTTCACAAAAGCAATTGCACAGGCAGGTAAACATTGGAAGTTTTGTTTTATAAAGAACCTTAAATACTCATTATGTGACACTTGTCATCAATTCTACTATTTGGACTGGGCCCTGCCTGAGGCCTGGTCATTACTTACTCACAGTTAAGCAGGGAGACAGATGATGGCAGGAGTGAGGGATGGGTAAGTGCGCACAGTGAGGCCCTCAGCAGGAGATCCTGGCTTTGCTGGGGCAGTAGGTGAAATGGGGTTAGAGGCTGAGAGAGGCTTCCTGAGAAGATGCCCCTGGGCCAGGTGTGGAATATAAAGGCCGCTCTGATGTTGAGGATGAGAAGGAGATAATAGAGAACACAATTTTTACAATTTATGTTACTCCAGGTCCTGTCCTAAGCATTTTGCATAAATTACATCACTGAGTTGTAATACCAATTCTGAATTAAATGTTACTCCTTTTTCACAATGAGAAAACTGAACGTGGACAGAATACCTAGTTTGCCTATGCCTGGGAGGTGCCAAAGCTGGGTTCTGACCAGGTGGCCTGTCTCCTGGCCTCTTCACCTTCTCAGGGACCAGGCAGAGGGTGCCCTGGGCTGGTGGGAAAGGTGCTTCAGAGAGAGGCCCCCATGCAAAGCTGAACTACGGAGTTTAGGCAGGAAATTGCATGACATGTGTTGTTTCTGGAGACCATGACTGGAGAGAGGGTGCAACAGAAGCAGAGATGTTCAGTCCATGGTGGCCTTTTCAAACATTGCATGGCTCTCCAGTGCTGGATAGAATCTTAGGAGTCCAGTCGTCCAGTCTCTGAATCAGTGCATGAACCACAGAAGCAGGCCCAGAACCCAAACCAGTAGAGCTTTTAGTTGTCTCGGGGGTTCTCTGCCACCTTCAGAGTGGAGCTTTAGTCCCCGCTTCTCCCCTGTGGGGTCAGACACAGCCCCTGCTGCTCAGCTGCTCCTTCTCTTGCACAAGCTCCTCACTCAGTCCCACCAGCCCAATTCATTTCTTGTTCAATGGGGGATACCCAGTTTGGCTTGTAATTAATTGGTATATTCTCCAGTTTTTATCAGGCCAAAGAAAAATTTTAAAAAGCACTGAAGATTGAAGGATTTCTGTACAGTGACTTAACTGTACTAGCTTCTGATATACCATATTTCCCACCAGAGGAAGAGGAAGAAAATTTGGAAGATGGGATTCACCTGGTGGTCTGTGTCCATGGCCTGGACGGTAGGTTCTTCTAACAGTTTCTCCCTCAAAGTGCTCTAGTGGGGGGTTTCTAGTATCTGGAATTAAGGTAGATCATGTACCATTAGCTGCCCTGGAATGCCAGTAATGCTGCCAAATACAGGGAAACGTTGTAGGCTCACTCCCTAAGAAAGTACACAAAGAATGTGTTCAACGAATGAATTATATGAATGAATGAGTGAATGAATGAATGAATGAATGAATTTAATGAAAGAATGAGTGAGAAATGAAAAATAAAGGAAGGAGAAAATGGAATAATGAATGAATGAAATAAAAGGAGGGGTGAGTGAATGGATGGGTGGAATGAAATTATGAATGTGATGCATGGCTAATCAGGTTGCATTAATTCATGGAATTAATGACGCTGTAGAATGGTTCGCCTAAGGTGAGGTACGCAGGAGAGTGGGCTTGCGAGCGAGAGCCCAAGGCTGTTTTGCTGTCTGTTTTAGTCTCCACTCGCGTGTGGGGCCCCTTTTAGCATCAGACATGCGAGCATGTTCTGGGATTGCAGACATCAGGCTCCTGATTTGGGAAACTTCTCAGCTGAGGGAAATCAGAAAACACAGGCCTGTGAGCTGAGGCTGCTGAGGAGCTGTTTGCGGGTGCTGCCAAGGCGCCGGGGAGCCGATCCGCTTCTCAGGCGTCTCCGTTGCGGTACAGCCTCAGAGGCCGCGAGCGCTGCGCTCCCCGGTGCTGCCGCCACGTGATCAGCCCAGATTCGGGGCGCGCCCACGGCCCCTCGCCCCACGCGGGAAGCTGGACCCTCCCGAGCCGGAGGGCCTGCAGAGAGCCGGGCTGGGGGCTGGGTCTTTGCGGCTCTGGCTCTAAAGCTCCTCTTACCTAGCCTCGATCTGACACTGGAATGTGGAGTGAGTTCTCGGGGGCACGCGGTCCTCGCTGTGTGGGCGCTGGTGTAAAGCCAAGAGGGGGTGGCGTCCATGCGGTCCCGCGGGTGAGGGCAGTGGGGCAGGGAGTGGCGGTCACTGCGCTTAGGTGGCGCGCCATTCTCCAAGCCCGTGGCGGCCCGGCCGTGCACGTCGCGGTGGGCGCTCTGCCTGCCCTGCACCGGCAGTGGGGCGGCGGTGGAGGACGCGCGGTCCGTGGCGGTGGTGCGGTGAGAGGGGATGAGGAGTGGGAGAGCAGGGAGCAGCCAGCACCGGGGTGTCACTGCCCGCGGGCCGGACCCATTCTCGGTGCTGAATGAGTCTTAGCATCGCCGAGCATCAGGGCCCTCTGCAGGGGCTGCCGCCGCGCTCCTCACCCGCAGATGTGGAAACTGAGCGAGAGGCAGGCTGAGCAGCGCGGCCGGGTCTCACCGCCGGCAGGGTCGAGCAAGGGCGAGCCCAGGCTGTCAGGCTGGAGATTCCAGGGTTTTATTTTTCCTTACAAACACGATCCTGTCTTGGGGTCCCTGCGTGCACAGTCGCGGTGTTTTTGTTGCTCTGAATAGGCTGAGCTGGCAGAACACAGGCTCTTTCTGCCTTTAAAGGAAGGCTGTCGGTCACCCGCAATCCCTGGATGCCCCCTCTGTCGTTTGGTTTGTGTCCGCCCCTTTCACCGCGACGGTTTGTTCCTCGAGGCAAATCCAACTGATTGGAATCCTGGACCTTGTCTTGTACCCAGCTGACCCTTTATCCAGCCACTGCTTGCATCTTCTTCTCACAATCCTCCCAGACCTTGTCTGGCCGTCTGGTTACTGAAAGCTTTCTTTGTGGCTCTCAGAAAATAAAACCATCTCCTCATTTAACATGGAAAGCTCTGTGTGGTCTGACCCTCTGCGTTATGAGCCCCTGCGTTTTGCTTTCATGCACGCTTGTTCCTTTTACATCAATTCACTCCCCTTGCAGGGGTGCAGGCTGCTCTGCCTATCTGTCTTCTCCTGGGCCTCCTTTGCTTTCCCTAAGCACCCTTTTCCCTGCATTGACTCTGCACTTGCAGCCTCTACACATTCTCTTCCCCATCTGCCATGTGCTGTGATTTCAGGATTTTTATTTAAATCAGCGTAGTTTTGAACATCTGTTTAAAAGAGAAACTTTCAACCACCTATGCTGTGAATAAAATACCAGAATGATGTGTCACCCTCTAATGGTGAGATTGGAAAATGAGTCCAATGAAAATGAAATGTTTTCTAAAATTCAGCAAGTCCTGTTGCCCAAATGCTCTGAGCCTGAGACTTGCTCTCTCAGTCACGATGGAGGAAGCTGTGGAAGACACAGTGGTTTCTGACTGGGGCATGCACTGAGACCCCCGAAGCTCGTCAGCTCTAAGTAGATTCCCAGGGTCTGTGGACAGCATGCAGCATGCACCTCTCACTCAGGCCATGGTCAATTAAAGGAGGCAAAAAAGAATCTGGCCAGGTCAAATGCTTCTACTGTCCCTTCCTGCAGGTGGGAGAGGAAAAATGTTCTAAATATGGAGATGCTTCACCAATATTTTCACTATTTCAGAAAACTCAGCAGTCAATTATAATAGTAATAAGAATAACAATAAAAGGGGGTATCAGTGGGAGGAGAGGAGGGGCAGCCCTGTGCATCTGCTCATATTGGACTAACTGTGGACTGGGCTGGGGCTCTGTGGTTTCTGCAGGGAATGGCGCAGATCTCCAGCTCATAAAGACTTTCATTGAACTGGGGCTCCCTAGAGGAAAGCTGGACTTCCTGATGTTTGAAAAGAATCAGGTACAACAATGACACCACTCCCTGAAGCATGGCACACAGGAGCCAAGGGACCACAGCCATTTGTGGACAAAAGTGGGTGGGAACCATGCCCTGAGGCACAGGGGCATATGCCAGAGAGCACTGCCTGGAGAGGAGGTGGGCATGCTCCTGCAGGAAGGTGAAGAGAGGGTGAGACATGGGGCCACGTGAGCTGACCGAAGCTGTCGACCTCATGGGTGGCAGCCTGAAATCTAGATGGTCTTTGCATCCCTGGCACACCCAAGGGAAAGTGGTGTCAGGTGCCTGGTGGGACGTGGCCATGACCCCTTTACAGACAAAGGGGCATGTGGGGTCTCTGCCGCTTCAGCATAGCTGGAGCCTGGGGCCTTGGTGGAGGGTCAATGTAGGGGATGGTTGAGAGGCCCCAGGACCACCAGGAGAGGGTGTTGTTGAGGTATTGGTTCCCGCCATGGAACTTGAGATGGATGGGCCCTATGAGCATCTGGGACATGGAACTGCTTGTAGCTGGAGGGTCCTGGGAGCACTGGAAATGGGATTTACTAAGAATAATTAACAAATAGGCAGTGGACAGTGCTGCTTATTCCTGTGCCATTACTGCTCAGCTCTGTGGCCTCTCATTTGAGACCATGTACTGTGCATTGCCAATAGGTGAACCTGTGAGGAAGAGGAGGGAAAAGCGGTTATGCAGCTTCTGTTGTTGCTAAGTCCTCTGTACTCGCTCTGTAATTTAGTCTTCACAGCAATCCTACTATGTGGATGTTCATGCCATTTTCCTCTTCTTACAGAAGAAGAAACAGAAGCTCTGAGAGTTACTCAGGGCCCCATAGTAAGTTCATCCTAGGTGAGAGGACCTCAGCCACCCTCCAGGGCAACATTCCAGTACACACCCAGCTGTACCATCTGGCCAGGTTAAGAGGAAGAGACACTGGCTGCCCAGGACATTGGGGGGAGAAGCAGGGACCTTGTGCCCAGCCCTGCCAGATGGGTGTGTGTGAGGTTTTCTCTGCCGGAAGATGAGTGTTCCCAGCAAGAACAATCTGGGCAGGAAAGCAGCCTTCTCTTCATGTACATCCATCTCAGGGGCAGGCCCGTTGTAGCTGGGTCTAATCTGAACACCAAAGGGACTTCAGACCCTGGTCTTTACACAAGCTCCATAACTGGTGGGACTCAGTACATTGGTCACCCAGAACAGTTGTGTTCCTTTACTTGCTGTTCCTTCATGAAAGCTGTAAATCCCATAAGAAGGTAGATTTTTGGTGTATTCCTTGGTAAACCTCCTCACTGCAGAGTTCCTGATGCATTATAGATTTTTTGGAACCTCCTCTCACTTCTAGGTCATTTCTCATGACGGTCAACTCAGGCCTTGTTACCATTCCATTGATTTAACTGTCTATACATTAAATTGAATTAGCACTTTACAGACGAGAAAGCAGGCTTGGAAAGGTTAGAGGTTAACGATGGTGGGGCCCATCTCAGGGACACAGCACATCTGTTACCTAATCTTTCAGAAAGCCCAAGGAGCAGGCTATGTCACCCCTTCCAGAGACAAGGAGAAGCAGTGGGCTTGAGGCGATGGGCGCCTAAGTAGGGCAGCTGCTGTCCACGCATGTTCGTCCCTGCCCCACGGAGATTGAGAAACTGCATCATTTTGTGCCTCTGAGCCATTAGGTGCAGGTGGCAACATGTCCTACAGGCCCTCTTTCTCCCTCCTCTCCTCCCCCACGTGCTCCCCCTCACCCCAGAAGGGGCTTATGAAACCTCTGTGAGCCTGGGTAGCCATGGCATGTAGGATGGGTCCCCAGGAGTTAGCCTGTCTGGGGCATCCCCCGAAATGCTGTGTTTGAAGTTACATGGCCAGTTTGATGGGTTTCCTCTGTGTCTGCCCTTAGATGTTCAAAGGTGAGAGTTAGGTGTTCTCCCCTTCCTGCCCCTAAGTTCTTTGGCCATCCCTGCACAGACAGGTGGCTTTGTGGTCCTTCCTGAAAGTCAGTGCCTTCTCCCAGCCTCGTGGCTCAGTCTAAAGGAGCAGGCATGGGGTGCAGGCCCAGATCTTGGCTCCCACACCCCATGGCTGCATATACCTGGCAGGGCCACCCCGTGAGGTGAGAGGGCAGGACCAGGTGCCAGCATGGGCTTTGCAGCAGGTGTTCCATTCCCCCCCATTGCTCCACCTCCTCACCTTTCCCTTTAGTTTTCCATCACCCCCCATCCCCAACTGGGGATCTCAGTCTGTGGGTCCTTCCCCTGAGGTGGGGTCACTTCGGCTTAGACACTGTGGCACTGAGAAGGCAGTGGTCATCTAGCGGGCCCTGCTCTGCCCTCAATCTCACCCTTTCCCTCTCCTCTTTCAGATGGACACATTTGCAGATTTTGATACTATGATGGATCAGCTACTGGATGAAATAATTCAGCACATCCAGTTGTACAGTCTTTCCATATCCCAAATTAGGTAAGGGAACCACAGGCCTTTAATGTGGGGGACAGAGGTGACATTGTGAGGGCTTGCTGTATACAAGTGTATGGCTAGGATAAGCTAACTTGTGACTTGAAGGGAATTCTAGATTGGTCTTAGAATTTGCAGCTTTCCAAGTCACTGAGGTTCTGTTTCCATCTGTTAATGGGACATGTACCAAGATAACCTGTGAAAGAGCTGAAGAAATTACCTAATAGGACATTTTCTATCCGTTCTAAACTTGCCTCTATACTGTAACACATCCCTTGCTTTAACTATTTTAATGATGCAGGTGGGCCATAGTGGCTCAGCATGCAAGAATGCTTGCCTGCCATTCCAGAGTACCCGGGTTCAATTCCCAGTGCCTGCCCATGTAAAAAACAATATTTAAATGATGGGGATAACAAATAGCTTGCATCTTCTGTACACATTGCGCAATACTAAACCTTGACACACCATCCCATTTAGTCCTCAGAGATAAAAAAAAATAATTTCCTCATTTCACAAATGAGGAATCTGAGACTTACGGAGTTTAGATAAAAATAAAGGGACACCGCCAAGACACTGAGATTTCATAGTCTGATGTCCATGTCCTCTCTTTGTCCATTGTTTGCTGTCAGAAAAGGGGAGGTGGTGCACCTCTCCTATACCAGGGGATCCATAAAGAACTCCTGAGTTTTTAGGGTATTGGACCCTTGGACCCATGAGCAGCAGTGTGACAGGGTGTGGAGAGAGCTGCAGCTCGGGGAACATGTGAGGGGTGCATGGGGATGGAAGTTGGGGTCAGCCAGTCCGGCTCTCGGGGTGCCCTCAGCCCTGAGTTTGGGGACTGGCCTGTGACTGCGTGGGGCAATGCAGGGCCCAGATATTGGCATGGGAGACAGCCGAGGGGCATGGCAGATGTCCAAAGCTGGCCACGGAGCCCACCCTCCACACCAGCTGTGCCACGGAGACCTACCAAGGATGCATCAGAGCCCCGTTCTCCCAGCCAGCTCCCCTAAATGTGGGGGGACGGCCGGCCCTGAGGGTCCCTGAGAGCCCGTCCAGCAGTGAGTCCCTACTGCAAACTCACCGGCCACATCTGTCCCGAACAGCTTCATCGGCCACTCGTTGGGCACCATCATAATCCGCTCGGTCCTAATGCAGCCCTGCTTCCGGTACTACCTCAGCAAGCTAAACACCTTCCTGTCCCTGTCAGGGCCCCACCTGGGGACCCTGTATGGCAGCAGTACCCTGGTCAGTGCAGGTAAGGCCCTGGTGAGCACAGGTAAGGCCCTGGGCAGCACTGGTGAACACAGGTAAGGCCCTGAGCAGCAAAGATTAGCACAGGTGAGGCCCTGGGCAGCACAGATCAGCACAGGTGAGGTCCTGGGCAGCACAGGTCAGCGCAGGTCAGCACAGGTGAGGCCCTGGACAGCCCTGGGCAGCACAGGTGAGGCCCTGAGCAGCACAGGTAAGGCCATGAGCAGCACAGGTCAGCACAGGTGAGGCCCTGGGCTATGAAGTTCAGCTCTGGTAAGGCCCTGGGCAGCACATTTCAGCACAGGTAAGGCCCTGGGCCGCACAGGGCTACACAGGTAAGGCCCTCCCCAGTGTCCTTGGCCCACAGTCAGTCATGGACAGGGAGGTGCTCCCCTGGAGGGGAGGCCTGAGAAGCTGGGGCCGAGGTGGGACCCCAACACTGAGGGGATGCTGCCCAAGTCCTTCACCACCCCTGAGCCTCAATTCAGGTGTCTATAAAATGAGGTTATGTGGGTGTGAGTGTGCCATGTATATGTGACTCACAGACCAGATATGTGAGTGTGTGTGGGTGTAGAGGTGTGTGTGCACACATACGCACCTATGAGTTTGAGCAGTGAGTGTGTGAGTGATAGGATTGGGGATTAAATGAGAAATACATAGATTAAAAGTCAGCAGTGTGTGTGGATATAATAGAAACATTATAAACTAATATATGTATGGAAAGAATGTAAATATTATAAGGCAAGGGGGCTGCAGGGCCTGGGGCTGTGGGGCTGGGAGGGGGCTGCAGGGCTGGGGGCTGCTCACCTGCCCTGGGACACGTGGGTGCCACCGAGGGAGCTGACCGAGGAAGTGGCCTGAGTGGAGGAGGTCAGCGGGCCAAGTATTGTCATGAGGCCACCCCTCTCATGCCACCACCATCCCTCCCATGTCCCAGCAGGGCCCTGTGCTCCCACCAGCCTGAAGCGCTGTCCTGCCACCTACCAGGCTGTGGCCTGCTGTCCCTTCCACATGAGGTTGTTGGTTTGCTTCGGGTTAGCATCTGGACATGAGCTGCTCACACACCATGAACGGAGTCCTTTTCTCGTCTTTCCTTAAGCCAAGGACATTGTCTTTGGGCAGAAACACATGATTTCACCCACATTTAATTTTTCCATAAATACAAAGTAATGGTTCAATATCACAAAGTTAAAAATAAGACATTGTCAATAATTCTTCTCCTCTACCACGTCTCTTCACGAGTGAGTTCGTTTTACTCTCTTCACGTGCACATACTTTTATTGCAGGGATAGCATATGTGCTTGCATGTCCTCCTGGTGCCTGCATGTCCTCCCAGTGCCCGTGTGTCCTCCCGGTGCCCACATGTCCTCCCGGTGCCCGCGTGTCCTCCCGTTGCCCACGTGTCCTCCCAGTGCCCGCATGTCCTCCCGGTACCCGCGTGTCCTCCCGGTGCCTGGGTGTCCTCCTGGTGCCTGCGTGTCCTCCCACTTCCCGTGTGTCCCCCCCCTTCCCGCGTGTCCTCCAGGTGCCCACGTGTCCTCCTGGTGCTCACATGTCCTCCCGGTGCCCGCATGTCCTCCCGGTGCCCACATGTCCTTCCGGTGCCTGCGTGTCCTCCCGCTTCCCGTGTGTCCTCCCCCTTCCCGTGTGTCCTCCAGGTGCCCACGTGTCCTCCCAGTGCCCGCGTGTCCTCCCGGTGCCCACATGTCCTCCTGGTGCCCACGTGTCCTCCTGCTTCCCCGTGTATCCTCCCTCTTCCTGCGTGTCCTCCAGGTGCCTGTGTGTCCTCCAGGTGCCCATGGGTCCTCCGGGTGCCCGCATGTCCTCCCAGTGCCCACATGTCCTCCTGGTGCCTGCGTGTCCTCCCACTTCCCGTGTGTCCTCCCCCTTCCTGTGTGACCTCCCGGTGCCCACGTGTCCTCCTGCTTCCCCGTGTATACGCCCCCTTCCCATGTGTGCTCCGGGTGCCTGCGTGTCCTCCGGGTGCCCACGTGTCCTTCGGGTGCCCGCATGTCCTCCTGGTGCCCATGTGTCCTCCCAGTGCCCACATGTCCTCCCGGTGCCCGCGTGTCCTCCCGGTGCCCACATGTCCTCCCGGTGCCCGCGTGTCCTCCCAGTGCCCACATGTCCTCCTTCTTCCCATGTGTCCTCCCCCTTCCCGTGTGTCCTCCGGGTGCCTATGTGTTTTCCAGGTGCCCACGTGTCCTCCAGGTGCCTATGTATCCTCGGGTTCCCTGGTCCCTGGCACGTTTGTTTTCCCTCGGGATGTCACATCAACATGGCCAGGGGTAACATGGACAAAGCATTCCTTCTCTTTGGGACCCTCAATGTGCCTCTCAGGGCGGCCGAGGTCCTGTGCCGAGGACTGTCAGCCCAGGCTTGGTGACCGGGAGGCTGAGCGGGTGTAGATGGGCTTTCTTGGCTGCCATAGCCCCTCTGCCCCCACCCGACAAGGTTTCCTTCCACCCGCCCAGTGCTTACTGACGTGTCTGCCTTAAAACCACAGTTGACTCATCCTTTCCCCCCACTCTTTTTTGGGGCTCCCCAGGCCTGTGGCTCATGCAGAAGCTGAAGAAGCCTGGGTCCCTTTTGCAGCTGACCTTCAGGGATAATACAGATCTGCACAAGTGTTTCCTCGACCAGCTACCCCAGAAGACAGGTGGGTGCTCTGTGCGTGGCACCCAGCCATGGCCAGCCTGAGACCCGATCCATGCCACTGCCATCCACCCCACCTCCGGAGGTGCTGCTTCAGGGGCCTGGAGACCCCAGGAGGCTGCGTGTGCATGGCTGGGAGACCCCAGGAGGCCCCATGTGCATGGCTGGGAGGCCCTGGGAGGCCCTGGGAGGCCCCGTATGCACAGCTCCGCCCCCTTGCCACAGGCTCCCCACCCACCCAGGTGCCCAGATCTGCCTGGAGCTGCCTTCGCCCCACCACTACCCTCCCCCATGTCCCACCATGTGCATGTCCAACTGCACCACCCTGCAGTGCCGCCCCTGCCCAGGTGGTCCAGCATGTCCCCTACGAGGGTGTTGGCTAGAGGCCAGCTGGGCTTCGGGCCATACCTCAGCCCACTCTACCCTAGACTGGCGGCCAGCCAAGGTTGTGGAAGTGGCCACCTGGGCAGCAGGTGCCTGGCTTAGGCCCCCAGGCCCAGGTCGGGAGCAGCTGACCAGCGGTTGGGCTAGGAACCCACTGCTGTCCCAAGTCCATATGCGTGAGGGCCACACACCTAGGCCAAGTGCAAGACTCCCGTCTGCAGTGGGGTGGGCAGTGGCACAGTGGTTGGGGCACCCCGGGTCTGCTTTCCGAGGGCAGAGGACTCTGGGGGAGAGTAGAATTCCCACATTCATCCTCCAAGGGGCTCCTTAAGAAAGCCCAGAAGGCTTACTCGCTGCTTAATTGTTGTTTACCCATCTTGGGGAGAGTGGCCTTCCACGTGATTGCACAGCGTCCCTGGCCAACAGGAACCAAAAGGTCTCCCCTGCAGGACACAGGGACCCCAGTGCAGTGAGCCCTCCCTGCCACCTGCTGCCCTCCCTTACCCATGGACTGTCCCCCCTGCCCTCAGCTGCCCCCGCACGTCAGATCCCAGACACAAGTAGTGTGTTTCCTAGTCCTTGTGCACACGAGAGCATGTGAGTCAAAACTACTGGGTCAAAAGCACCCACCCAACTTCTTGTCACAGGGCTGCAGTATTTTTAAAATGTCGTTCTGGTCACTTTTCCCCAAGACTGCTATGTGCCATTTCATTCTGCCAGGCTTGAAATGTGCAAACCTGCCCTCAAAGACAGACACACAGGTAAGCCACCCTTCCTTTGGTGAGGATTTTCTGATTTAAAAAGTAAAAGGAAGGTCATAAAAATGACTAGGATGCTTAGAGATTCTTGGAAAATGGTAGCATAGGGCTGTGTTTAATCCCAGAGCTGAGTGTTAGGATAGCTTCATTTTGAGGGATGAATAAACTGATGTGCAACGAAAAGTCACATGCTTATTAGATTGAGGAAACTGTCATGTGCCAGGAACACAATCGATTCTGGGGTGTAGACCAGAGGGAGGCAGGCCTTGTGTGGGTGCTGTGGCCTGGGTGGGGAGCAAGGAGTACAATGCACTGAGTCAGGGGGTGCAAGGTGTGCCATGCTTCAGGGCACTGGACAGGTGGGACAGGGCCAAGAGCAGAGCCAGACAAGGACCCACAGGGATGACATCTGGGTCAGATTTTAACGAGCGGATAGGAGTCTTCCAGGTGATCAAGACAGGCAGATAGGCTGGCATTTAGGGCTTCCCTTGATAAATTAATTACTTCTATCAGGCACTTTGAGATTTTAAGTAAATAGTATTTTTGTTATATTTTAAGGCCCTTAAAAATAGTCTGTCAAAGGTCCAGAGATTTGTTACTAATGTGTATGTGGGTGTATTCAAAACTTCTACCAGAACAGAGGAATTCCTATAGGGATTTGATGAAACAGTATTAAAAATTAACTATACCACATAAAATACATTGTGCTTTTTACCATCTAGTACATGTACTGAAAAAGACCCTAAGGCACATTACAAAATAATATTTTTTCTGATTGAAAGTGCTCAGTTATAGAGCATATGGAAAAGATAGTGCTGTTTAAAATAACCGTACTCATACCTGATCTTACCTCAAGAGATTCTACCTCTACCACTACTAACCTCTTTATTTTTCTTTCATATTTACAATTTTATATCTTGCTTTTTGATTTGGTATAGTGTCATAATCACCTTCCCATATTAATAAAATGTCACAAATACAAACATATTTTAATGACTATTTACCTCATTATAGTTATACTACAATTTAGTAACCAATTTTCCTATTGTTGCACATACAGGTTGCTTCAGAAGGTTTCTTAAAATAATGAATCACATTGGGATGGAAACCTTTCTGTGCACCTTTCTTAGAAATCTCTGTGATCTCATTAGAATAGATTCCTAGGGCGGCTGCCGTGGCTCAGCAGGCAGAGCTCTGACCTGCCGTGCTGGAGGTCTGGAGTTCGATCCCTGGTGCCTCCTGCCCATATGCAAATTAAAAAAAAAAGATTCCTAGTAGCAGTATCATTAGAAGAAAACTATCAGTGATTCATAATACTCTTGAAGTTTTTTGATATCTTGTCTTCTAAATAGATGATAGCAGCTGTAGCTCTACCCTTTGGGTGTCAGTGCCTCTCTCATGTCTGAACTTCAACTTTATTTAAAGATAATTCCTAATAATTTTTTCAACTTCACTTTTCTGACATATATGCTTTTCTTTTTCTTTTTTGGCCATTTCTATTTTTCCAATTGCCTGCAGGACTCTATTATACACTGAGAGCCAAGATTATAAGCAAAGAGTCAGTGACCTGGTTTTCAGTTTGACTTTTAAAAAACACAGTCTGTACCATTTGCTCCCAAACCTTCTCTCCTCTGTGGGCGCCTACTGACCTCCCTGCCTTTTCTCCACTCTCCTTGCCACAGAGCAACATTTCTGGTGATGTTTTAACCATGGTAAAGGCTTAAGGAGGGTGAATAAACAATGGCCCCAAGCCAAACTCATCCTCCCCGGGCGTGTGAATAAAGTCTCAGTGCAACACACTCATGCCCCTTTATGGGGTATCTGGCTGCTCCCAGGCCCTTCCAGGCAAGGATGGAGCATGGAACATTCACTGCCTGCCCTTTCCAGGAGGACCTTGGTGACCCCATCTCTAGAATAGTGAAGTCCTGCATCAGGGACCAGGTTCCAAGATAGATCATGCCCTCTGCTTGTACCATCTCATCTAAGCTTCACAAATCCCATCCCAGAGGGGGCTGCCATCCCTGTGTCACAGATGAGGAGACTGAGACCAGGACAGATACAGAGCAGGAGCATCTGCAGCCGAGCCCTAAACCCAGGCCATCTGTCCCTGTCTCAGATCAGTTGCTACCTTCCCTGCTTCTGTGACATTTTTCCTGAAACACAGCCTGGGGTTTTTATTGATTAAGATGAGCCTTTTGTGACTCTTTGCTCCATTTTTTAAAGAGCTCATGTCTTTTTTCCCAAAACTTGCTATTCTTCAAAGGATATTCATGTATGACTTTAAATGAGTAATGACACTGGCAGTCAACCTGAAAGAAAATAGTGGCCTCTTCCTTTTCCTAATATCATATTTTCTGTAGTTTTTAATGAGCATCAAACAAGTATGGTTTAATTAATGAATTCATATAAACATCTAGGGGAGTTTGATATGGAGTTGACTTTACATGTCATTATTGCTTTTGCTTTGTTTTTCCTTAAAGATATACAAATGTTTCTATTTTTCAAATTTTGAAATAAAATGCTTCCCAACTAACTCTTTTTTCTCCATGACCCCCAAATTATCTAGTACATTTTCATTTACAAAATCTGCCCCTGCCCTGAAAGTCAGTCCAAATGAAAACAGGACTTTATTTGAGAAAAAGATAATAAGAGTTTGGCATCTATGTGATGTATTTCCGAGGGTTGCCTTGAGGGCCTGGGGCACCAAATAACTTCTCAGTGAAAAGTGAGCTGGTTGAAAAATCACTACATTTTGAGCAGCTTCTTTTCTTTTGTTTGTTTGTTTGTTTTAATAACCTATTGGTCTTTATTGCTTATACAATTTTAGGAAGTCTTCATATTGGTGAGATGACGATGTCCACTTATTGGGGAAGGTCACGTAGTGTTCCTGCGATCATACAGCTTTCATGTGCATCATTTCAAGGGGCACGCAGTCTTTACCCAATCCCTGCAGTGTGGTTTATTTCCCTGTTCTGTGATGCTGGCTTCTGTTCCCCATCCTTGCAAGTAGCAGTTTCTGCACAAAATTGGTATGGGGTGATAATCTTCCAGGACCTGCTCTGATTGCAATGACTAGTATTCTAAAATCAGTGTGCTCTTGGGACAGGTCTTGTCTTTATTTTCACCCCAGGTTCTTTGCAGCCCAGTCAGCATGGCCAGGATACAGATTTTCACAACCCAGTCCCTGTTAGCTCAGTTTTACATTTTCAGCTTCCTCCACCTCACATGTCCTCCCAGGCCCAGGGTGCTGTAGGCCTTGCTGGGGCTCCTCGGGGCAGTGTGGGTGTGGGAGGCTCCCACAGTGGACTCAGGGCTGGGGCTGCCCCTCCCAGTTCTGGCTGGGGCTACACACTGCATTCCAGACAGGCCTGGCACTTGGCACCCAGGGAGCTTCTCACTGCCACGCATATTAGTGTCTCTCCAGAAAGTGAAAAGAAACCATCCCTGGGATGCCTCCACAAGACTTCTGTGCAATATAAATGTTTCAGCGATGGTTTTGCAGAAGGAAAGTGCATGAGGCTGGTGGAGACAACCCGTAGGCTCAGCGGGCAGATGCGTTTGTTTCTCAGGGGTGCAGTTGAACTGCATGGCTCTGAGACCTGCTGCAGGTGCCGCAACATGAGCAAGTCACTTTAAGGTGGGAAAGTCCATTTGTACTTTCAGTTAGAAAGATGAAACATCCCCCAATGTTTGCCCCCCACCATGGTCTCCCAGGTGGGTGCAGTTGTGAAATGCTGCAGGGTGTGTGCAGGCACGTGGGGTATGTGTGTGTGTGTGTGTGTGTGTGTGTGTGTGTGTGTCAGTTTCTGCTTCTCCATCAAGGTGTGTTTCCACCTGGGTGGACCCCAAGTCAGAACTTGGTGGACCCTGTGTGCCCCCTGCATGCCCCTACCTTCCCTGGCCCCTGCTTGGAGGCCCCCCAGGTGGCCTGGGCCTCTGTTCTCAGGCATGTACCCAGGGACCCCACCTCCTGCCTCTGCAGGGATCAGAGCCCAGCCCATCCACCTCACGTGCATCTTCCTGATCCCGGGGGTCCCTCAACTAGGCCATGCAGGGGGGTCACCTGGTCACCATCTCCTCTATGAGGCCAGTGGAGATGGCAGCACAGCCACTCTCAGCAGGGACCCCAGCCCATGTCCATGATTTCAGGTCACATCACAGCCCAGGGGCCACCAGGGAGGCTGCCTGTGCCTGGGCTCCAGGGGCGGGGGGCAGCGAAGCAGACTCAGAGGCCCCAGACCTAAAGGGGGTCTTGTCACCTCTGTCCCCCACCCACAGGGGCAGGGGCACACCCCCCACATCCCCAGCCCACCTTCCCACCCCCCACCTCCACTTCTCTGTTTTGTGTCTTCCCTTTCTGAGGCTTGAGATGCAGTCAGCGTGAACGAGCATCAGGTGTGTTGAGTCATTTCTCCTTTCACGTCGGTTTGGTTGCCCATCCATTTGGGTTTTCAATTTGGAGGGCAGGTGTCCACCATGTCCTAGTTTTCAGGCCTGTGTGGAGGAGCTTTCTCCAGGGCTCTAGGAAGCTCTGCTCTAGCACCCAGGTCTGTAGGTTTGGACTAAAGTCAGAGCATCACTGAGTGCAGCTTTGGGCAATAAGCCCACATATCACCCACCTGCTGCATACCACCCTCACAGGCACACACGTGTGCAAACATCAGCAGGCATACATGCACAGCCTTGTACATCCACACCCACATGCGCACACACACACACACACATGTATGTGCACAAAAACATCAACCATTTTGCAAAATATCTATACAAACAGGACTTCAGTTTTATTTCTTGCTTGTTTCACAAGTAGTAGGAGCAGTTTGGAAACCCACTTAGGAGGTCTTCCCTGGGAATAGGAACTTGCCGGTGTCCAGGCTTTCCCCTCCTTCCTCTGTCATCCACACTGAATCTCTGTCCCCTCCTTCCCGCAGGGCCAGTTTATGCCAAGATGGTCAACAATCTCCTGGTGCCTCTGGCCGAGGCCAGGAGATGCATTCTCATCCAACACAATGTGTTCCACGTGCTGTCCAGCACTGCCAATGCCCTCATTGGCTGAGCAGCCCACATCACCATGCTGGACTCTGAGCTCTTCCTGGAGAAGTTCTTCCTGGTGGCCGAACTCAACTACTTCAAGTAGTGGCCTTGGGGACTGGCCAGAGCTGTGTAAAGCCAGCTGTATGCCCCATGGAGATGTGCTCTGAGGCCAGCACAGGGTGTAGACATGCGAGGACAGGCACCACGGGGGGTGGCCAGGTAGGGCTTGGTGCAAACACCCTCTCCGTTTGGAGACCCAGGAAAGCTGAGCCGATGGGAAGAGACAACAAGCTGGCTTGGGTTAGCAGAGCTGCCTGCAAGATGCTCTCCTCTCTAGGGGATGTGACCAAAGAGGGAGGCAGAGTGCTAGGAGAGGCTGCCCAGGCCAGCAGGTGCCACCGCCGGCTCACAGACGGATGCTCCAATTTAACCAGGTTTCTCCAACATGTCACTAGCTCATGGCTTCATCCTTTGGATTAAGTCAAGTGCACACAAGCATTTCAGAACTCAGGTTAAACTCTGTGCAGAAGTGGAACATATTTGTGTAAATATAATCCTTAATAGATTCAAATGTGTCACTTGTTCAAGACAATGCTGATATCCGTTCTCATTCTCTCTGTGGTTTCTCAACAAGGGAAAAGGAATGCTTCATAAATCCCAGTTTTATTTCATAAGAGCAGTGAGGAGGGGTGATTTAAGGTAAGGAGGACTTTGGTATTGGTAAATTCAAGTTTATTATGGACAAAAATAATCATAGGTAACATTTTTGTTTCACCTCCTTCCTCAGGCTTTCTCTATGTAGAGCCCCGGTCACAGGTTATTTCTGTGATTGCTTGCATCTCTGTCTGCAGTAGGAACATGGACTCAAAACTAAACCTAGCAGAAGGGGGCACTGAGCTTAATGCAGGTGCATGTGAAGCTCCTGCTGATATACTTCCAAAGAAATGCTCTGTTAGCATTTGTTGCAACTGCAAAAAATTAACACCATTGACATGGCCAGCTGCTTCTCCTCTGCATGGAAGGAGAAAGCATCTCAATGGAGGACTGCTGGATTGAAACCTCAGGGGGCTCTAAGGATGGTTATCTCTCAATCGAAATGTCTCCTTGCCTTAGGAAAATAAAGGGCTAGGAATGGTCAGCATAGATCAAAACTGAGAGACGTCAGGAACAGAGGTGAGATCAGAGGAAAGAACAAGAGCCAGATCCGGGACTCAGCTTACACCTTTATTGGCAAGAGACCTGAGAGGAAGGGTGGAAAATATCCTGGTGCCTGAGCACACGCTGAGCTAAAGGGACTAGAGAGAGATGGGGTTGCCCTAAAGGAGCAGGTGTGCCAGGATGGCTGGGGTGGCTGACACAGGACAGCCTTCTTCTGGAAGGCTCAGGGAGGGCTTTAAAATAAAATCAGAAAGAAAAGCAAGACAGGAGCAGGTCAAATGCTATACAGAGGCAGGTTTCTGCCGGTGGATTTAGAGTTTCCCTGAGAGTCTGCTCTGAATGCTCCCTGTATCCTAGTCTGAGCACACTTGGATTGCACAAGTCCTCTGGCCACTTTCCCACAAGATGACCCTCCAGGTTCTTGAGTTCATACTGGGTGCAGACTGTGGTTATGAGCAGAGCCCCCTGTGCTCTGGCTGGGGATTTGCTGTGTCCCCTCACCTAGACCAGTGCCTGTGCCCCATGCAGGGCCGGTCATTCATAGCATCTTCCTTGTGGCTGCCTGAGGAACCCTGCCCCCCGAGGAGCTCGTTTCCTTTTGTTTCCAATTCGCACCAGCGACACTGGTCATCCCTTGTCATGTGAGAGACCTGTAGCCAGCAACATGGAGCCGATCAGCGATGGTCATCTTTGCAGACAGCCCGACGCCATTTTTAACTTCAACGTGCTGTCTGGACATGGGGAGAACTACAACAATAAGCGTCCAGCTGCATGGCACGTCTCTATTTAGGGGGGTGCTCTTCTGTCTTGGTAACCCCTCTGGCCTCTGAGCTTCTGTTGTAATTGTGTAGTAAGTACATCTGTATGTTGTAAATAAGAGCATCAGATGTGTGTCATGCCTCATTTGAAAAGGCTTTTTTATGTCTTTTTCTATGGAAGTATAGAAATCTAATACATATATATATATACACATAAAATAAATATATGCACATATAATGTAAAGCAGGGACATTTTATTATTGATTATAAAAATTATAAACAAAATTCCTGCCAAAATAATGGTCTAATATGTCTTCATTCTCAGCATAATTTTTGCTTTTTGTTATTATATGTGAAGTTTCTCCAAACCAGTTAGGAACAAACATTACTAGTATTGAGATTAATTGATATTTGTTGCTCAAGATCCAAATAAGTTCAGCAAAGCAGATGTGGATGGAAGTTTCCCCTGGGGCTGGGTAAATGCCTCAGTGGCTGGGGGAGCCTTCAGGGAAGGGGAGAAAGCATCTTCTGTTGGCTTCTGCAGTTCACAGATGATCACTGAGTTATGATCTGCGCACAGAATGGTAAACACACAGTGCCTTCCCCAAATTGCTCAGGGGAGACCCAGGCTGGTTAGTGTGACAGAATTAGGGCTCTGCTGGACACCCCACCAGGACCCCAGGTGGCCCAAGAAGAGCCATTTTGCTGCCTGAAGTGGGGCCTCGGTGCAAGAGTGGAGTGCACCTGAGAGGAGGGGCCTCCAGCCCCTATGAACTGGGAAGTAGGAGGGGCCAGCACAGTCTTCATGGGGGGCTGGGGTCAAAAGTGGATGCGGGATGAATGAGAATGACCAGGTGAAAGCACACTTGGGGGCAGGGTCCTTTGGGGAGGGCGTAAAGTGAGCAGAGGCCTGGAGGTGAAGAAAGAAACAGGAACAGCAGGTGGACTGGAATGTCAGATATAAAGTATGTTCATCTGAAAGAATGAAAAAAGTGAGGCTTGAGAAGTCACGCATGGCATTATTTTTCTGGGGGGAAATTTCTATTAAAACTCATAGGGAAATTTCCACTGAGAGTGGGAGACACATCTGCACTCTCCATCCATCCCTGTCAAAGGTGGACTCTGTGGAGACCTGCCCCTCTGTGTTGTGAGAAGATGAGGCCACCTTTGCTTTATGCATTTCCAAGATTTCCTTCTGAAAAGGCAGGTCCAGAGGTCTGCTGGGCTCTGCTTCTGGAGAGATGCAGGAACAAGTGATGCCACTCAAGTCCACATGGAGGGGATGGGGTTAAAGCGGTGATGATGATGGTGGTGGTGCTGTTGCATGAAAGCAAGTGACATTCCTAAGCTGGTATTTGAAGAGAACATGCCAACTGTTCCTGGATCCTACATTCACTACCCAGGGAAGTCACTTATTTAATCCAGTACACAGCTGGGCAGCCTGGGGTGACTTGCCCAAAACTACAGCCCATCATTCATCAGATATGTCCTGACAAAAGGCCAAGCGCCAGCCACCACTCAAAAGGTAAAAAAGGAAGGAGGAGTGATGTCATCACATCCTCATGGAGCATGCACCACAGAAGGGGATGCGGTGAACAGGAGCATGTCGAGTGTGGCAGAGACCGAGGTCCGAGATGAACCAATGGGAG
The DNA here is from genome assembly GCA_004026745.1 of Myrmecophaga tridactyla. NCBI lineage: Eukaryota > Metazoa > Chordata > Mammalia > Pilosa > Myrmecophagidae > Myrmecophaga > Myrmecophaga tridactyla. The sequence goes on from PVIY010005277.1 coordinate 23,042, forward strand.
AACTAACATAGTAAATTAATGGCAAAGAACAAATGAGAAATCATACATATGATGCTGTTTTTTCTATAAAGAAGAAAAACCACAACTGCAAGGGCCTGGGAGAGGTGGGCAGTTCCACCCTCAGATGTGCAAGGTGACGGCATGTACCTCTCCCTGCAGTCCAAGCAACTTGCAATAGATTAGAAACCCTGCTGTAGGGATGGGCAAGGTCCCCAGATGCAGTTGCCACTTTGTTTCTATTTCTTACTGCTTGCCCTGTTTTTGCTTTGGCTTCTCAGAATATATGTCTGAGCATGTGCCATAGCCAGGGCTCTGCCTGCAGCCTTGCAGGTTGTGTGCGGTGAGTGCCCAGGAAATGCCAGGCAGGAGGAGGGCTGTGCATCTTTCCAGCCTTCTCAAGACATCTATCTCGACATCACGGGGAAGGCAGATGCTGGTCTGTAACTGGCAGAGCCCAGCACCGTGTTCGAGCATCTGGATCAATCTTTTAATGTGCTCATTCACTTGTGTGCTCTTGCCTCACTTACCCAGACTTGGGTCACTGAGCATCTGCTATGTACTGAACACTGTGCTGGTCTAATCAGAATAAATACAAATCACAAAATCTTAAACATCCAGAGGAATAATGAAACATTTTATTTGTAACTATTAGTTTTTAATTTTAATCATGGGATCTCATAATTGGGAGAGGAACAACAGTTTGTTTAATCAGGACTCTGCTGAATTGCACCAAAAGGGTCTCCAAGTATGAAAAAGCAAGTTTGTAATGACAGTGACATTGCAGGCAATAGAATATGCTGTGTTTTTTAAAATTTAGATAAAGACATGCTACCATGCAGATTTTCAAAATCCTTAAGATGACTTCCCAACTCTTTCTATGTCCCTTCCTCCTTTACAGGTTTTAAAACTTTATTTTATTTTATTTTATTTTTTTTGCTTTTTTAACTTTGCTTTCAGTGGAGACTGGGAATTATGCTGGGGATACTAGGATGGAAGACACTATGGAAATCTAGGAAAAAGATTTGTTGAACACTTCCCAGTGCCTCTTCTTATGTCAGATAGTAACAATGCCCTTATTTGCACTGGCACAAACTCTCTAAACCAATTTTAATTTGAGGGAGACTGTAGCACCTGCTGCTGTTACACAGAGAAAAGTGCTGATGCTATGGAACTAGAAACAAGTGAGTGTTGCTGGGTAATGCTTTGTTAATCTCTAAACCAGGTTAGTTCCTATATTTGATCTATATGTATTTGTCAGGGTTCTCTAGAGAAACAGGGCCAAGAGGAGAGGTCTTTAAACAGGAGGAGAAGAGAGGCTCCTGAGACATAGTAACTGAGAAACACAGATGAACAACCAGGAACAACCAGGATGAACAACCAGGAATGGAACAGCCTGCCAATCATCTGATGATGCTTATTGACAGAGGGTGGAATGTGTTAGTTTGAAAGTGCTGTGTACCCCAGAAAAGCCATGTCCTTTAATCCTGATTCAACATGTAGGGCAGAAACTTTTGGTTAGATTATATCCTCAAAGATGTGATGTGCCCTGTTGTGGGTGTGGCCTTTAGATTAGATGGAGATGTGACTTTTACCATGCAAGGTGGGTCTTAATTAGTTTACTGGAGTCCTTTAAAAGAGGAAACAATTTGCAGAAACCTCAGATATAGATGCTTGGAGAACAGTTGCTTCAGAGCTGACAGAGACACGGATGTTTGGAGATGCTTGGAGTGCTGACAGAGAGAGCAGATGTCTAAACATGAGCAGAGCCCAGCAGACACCACCATGCACTTTCCCATGAGATGCTGAGCAGGCCAGAACCCATAACTGTGTCTCAGAGGAGCTAAGAGAAGGCCCACAGATACTTAGATAGGAAACCACTGGCATCAGAAACTGGAAGCAATGGAACTGGGAACAAGGACCAGCAGACACCAGCCATGTGCCCTCCCAGACTGGCCTTCTTTGAGTCAGGGTATCTTTCTCTGGATGCCTTAGTTTGGACATATTTATGGCTTTAGAATTGTAAACTTGTAATGCAATAAATTCCCTTTTAAAGGCTGTTTGTATCTGTTATATTGCATTCTGGCAGCTTTAGCAAACTAATACATAGCCCAAAGTCTGTTTCCCCTGACCCAAAGTCTTCCTTTAGCTGAGTCTCAGCACATTCTTCCTTCCACACCTCCTATCTCTGTCTGCTGTTCCCACATTAGGAGTGTCTGATCATATGCACTTGGGATCAATTCCCTGGACTAAATGGTTCTTGGTGTGGAGACTCTTACCTGGGGAGAACCTGGGCCCAGCGCCTTATCACGGGAGCTCAGTGCTTGTTCTTCATCCCTCTCTGCAGTATCTTTCTCTGTGCACCTAGAAGTCCCCTGCATTTGAACGTGGCTCACAGGAGCTACATTTAATCACTCCATATATCCCTGCTTCTCCACCCAGCCTGGCACAGAGGGAGGTTCAATGAGTGTTAATTTGTATTGCTGGACAGGGTGAGCTGCTCTGTACAAGCTCATGTTTTTGCTTTTACTTTTCCCTCTAGCCTCATTCCATCCACAGCAATTGGTTCTAATGCAGAAAAGTTTTAACATTGGCTCATGGTCATCCTCTAAGCTTCTGAATTTCTAAGAGGAAAGTAGTTCACAATGGAAGGGAAAGAGAGGAAGCTTTGAGTAGTGAGAGAAAACGCTCAATCTCTGGACCTCAGTTTCTTATTCTGTGAAACTGGTGTGAAAACACACATGGGGAAGGGAGCTGGGAGTGTGCAGGAGAAAGGAACCAGTGTCTGGGATCACGCCTATCAGAGGGAAGGAGTTTGACACATTTTGGGGAGTAGCTTGAGGACATTGTAAAGGTCAATCATAATAAATTCAGAGATTTTGCAGATGAACTCAAAATAGTTCAGAAATGTATTATTTCATTTAATCTTGAAGGAGATGATCTTGTTGAAACTTTAAATGTTTATGCTTCCTGCAGTCAAGCTCTTCCATTTTGACTTCAGGAGCCCCGAAGTGAAGTTTTAGAGAGTCAGTTCAGGGCATGGTTGGAGGATGCATGTAATAAAATGACTTCCTGCTTGGGCACATAGGAAGCAACTGTCAAGCTGAGAGTTGAGCAGAGGCACAGAATGGCACAGTGGAGAACTATGTTGCATCTAATTTAAGGAGTCTGTAAGCTTGAATTCTGTAAATGTCATACAGAATCTTCTGCATTTCTTCAAGCTGCAAGGACTTCTTGAAATTGTGTCAGCACAAGGTTAGACTGCAAAGCCCCCTGCATCATCCTGCTTGCCCTGGGAAAGTCAAGTGTTAGCCAAGACCTGTTCAGGTAACCTGTGCTAAAGTCTTCACTCCCTACTTTAGAGCGGCACTTCGTTCTGTCCCAGATGCCCTCTTCTCTTTCTGTAACAATATGAAACTGTGAATTCATTTTCATTCCCTGTTATCCCAACTTCAACTTGAAAACATTTTTCTTTTAAACACTGTTTAGTCTCTTCCTGGCTATGTGTAAATGCTGGTGTCTAAAGGTATTCATCAGATGTGACCCTGAGCTTCCAGATTTTCTACTTGGCAGAGATGGACATGCACATAACCAGTCCAGGAGCAATCTAGGAGGCAGGAGGTCAGGGAGACCTGTGCAGAAGGATGCCATCCCTGTGCCTCGGGGGCAGGACCCAGGCATCATGAGAGGCCATGTGACATGGGTTGTGCTGTGTGGCTGGACCTCACAGCCTCATTGGTGGCCAGCCCCAGAGGGCAGTGGGCTAGGGGACTCGCTGGAGGACAGGGTGAGTGTCTGCATTGTAACTGCTCTGCGAAGACACACCTATTGCAAGTTTCAATTTCCTGACTTCTGAGATATCAGATTAGTGGGAAGGCCTCTCCCACACACACACATTCAACCCCCCACCCCCCAGTGGTGACCTGGCTTTGATTTTTCCTAATAATATAAAAGACCAAAATTTTAGGACATCACATGACAAAGATGAGTCAAAGAGTTTTACACACCTCTTATGACAGACCCATTGGGGTGACCAAATAGTGGTCATTCATTCACAGTGCTTCCCTGTGTCTACACTGCCTGTGCCAACCTGGGCAGTTCCTGCCCAGTGTGGTCAATCAGATAAGCCCCCTCTACATTCCATCATTGATCTGAAGACGAGCATCTCAGCCCACTGGAATTGGTCCAGGGCCTGACCTTGCTCCCTGGGTGCCTGTAGATTGTTACAGAGGAACTGTCCTCAGCCAGTTGGCCTAACAGCTGCACACCCAATCAGTCTCCACTGTCCTTCCAGCACTGACAGCGGTGTCCCTGAATCTCCACTACTCTCCTGTATTATCTTACAGTTCTGTACATCAGACATCCAACAAAGGTTTCCCTGTGCTAAAATCAAAGGATCACTATGGCCGAGTCACTCTGAAGGTTCTAGGGGATAATCTATTTTCTTGCCATTTCTAGCTTACAGAGTTCACCTGCCATCCTTTCTCATCCTCAAGGCCAGCAATGGCATCTTAAGTCCTTCTCAACTGAATCACCCTGACCTCCTCTGCTTCCCTCTCCCGCTCTCAAGCCCTTGTGATTGCACTGGGCCCACCAGGATTATCCAGGCTATTTTTCTATTTCAGAGTTGGGAGATGAACAACCTGAATTCCACACAAAAACTTAATTCTTCTTTGCCATAGAAGGTAACATATTTGTAAGTTCTAGGGATTACACTGTGGATGTCTTTGAGAAGCCATCACTACTTTATCCCAGGTGGAAATGGCGGCTTCATGGTGGGCTCCATGATCAACTTCCTTTTGCCTTACTTGGAATTAAAATGACATATTTCCCCCAAAGCTTCTATATAAATATGTGCTTAAACAAGTGAACTAACTAAACTATTCATGCATTAATCATTTTTCTCAGTTGGGTAGATATTATATGGGGAAATATGTGTGCCACTTGTTCAATCTTGCTTAAGAATAGTGGTCTTACTCTATTAATATCCTCTCTTCCCATTACAGGGAGAAAATAGTCACAGGGCAGGGGCAGACCCAGGGCCTTTGGATACTATCAAAATACTTGGTTACTTTCTCAGGTAGCTTATGATCCCAGAATAGTACCTTTCTGCTCCTAATCCTCAGGAGAACTGGAAATAGGTAATGATTGAATTTTTATTAAATGTAAAGTTCTAATTAGACAGATTCATACATTCCTTGGGGTGAACAGGCTGATAATGCACATTCTCCTCTGTGTCAGTTTGGGGAAGCATAATCTAGTTTAGTCTTCTATCTCAAAAAAGTGAATACAAGTTCATTATTCCTGCATTCATTCAATAGTTATGAAGTATATGCCCCAAGATAAACAATATGTTGGGCATGTGGGGTCTAGAGGAAAAAGACACACACAATTCTTATTCTCAAGAACTTACAATCTAGTATGGAAGAAATGGAATTGAAGTGATTGTAAACCTCAGAGGAGAATTTCAGCTATGTGAGGACCCCGATGGAGTAGAAAGAGTAGCAGGACATAATAGACTTAGTACTGGTCCTCATTGCACCATTAACCTGCCAGTAAACCTTAGGCTGGCACTCTTATCACCTCCTCTATTTATGAGGGTTAGACCAGGTGGCTCTGAAGTTTCTTTCTAGATCTCAACATGGCAGGTGGTTCTCATGGTTGCAGGAAAGGATGCTCCCTGATGTGACTGTGTGACTGCGGTGACAACAGCTCTTCGTGGGACAGACAACTTTCAGTCAATGCCAGCAAGCCCTTGGTCAGTGTTCACTGCTGCAAAAGATGAAATCAGTGCCTGTGAAAAGCATGTGATTCATTTTTTATTTTGTGTCTCTTGTAATCACACCACAGCTCATTCTAAATTTTATGGCTAAAGAAAAAAGAAAAAAAAGGGAAGGAGGATATATGTTCCCTAACCCTCATTCTCCATTCTTAATCTGGAAATGGATCTTGCCATGCAGAGGTCCAAAAGTAAGTCACCAGAGAAATGGATGTCAGAGATAATAGACTTAAAAAAAGGAGCTATTAAGAGAGTCACTGGAGATATATTTAGTCTAGAAAAAGTATGATTCAATGAAAATGTATGAGAAGGACAAATTGGAACATAATTATCCAACAATATTCAACAAAGAAGCATTGAGACCATGTGACAGATATTAAGCTGGGAAGTGGAATTAGGGAAATGAGGGAGGCATGTCTCTGCCCTAGGAGAGCTTACAATCTGGTTAGAGAAGTAGGCATGCATATTAAAAGGCAGGCATATAAGAACAGTGTACAATAATAAGGCAGCAGGAAAAGTGCTATATGAATCAAAGACACCAGTGATTGTCTTGCTGAAGGGATAAGGGGAGATTTTGCAAATGTTTCAGCTGGGATTTGAAGGACAAGGGGATCTTCATCTGGGCTGGAAGGAGAAGAGCAATCTGGATCCAGAATACATGAAAAGCAGAGAAGCATGAGAAACTGAGGCACAATTGAGTTTGGAGAAGGTAAGTTCTGTATGGTCAGGTGTAGGGTTGGGTGGAGTGTTGGTACAATGTGAGGCATGTGGGGTACAGGGAAACATGAGGCATGATTATCATCCTAAAGAAGTTTGCAATCTAGCTGGTGAGATAGAAGTTGAGATACCAACTCAAGTAATTTCTGATACAGAGAGGAAAAGTGAGGGGTTTTGGAGGCCAAAGATCTGACATAACCAAAATAACTGTTCTCATTGCTTTAATCAAAATATACTGTGTGTGGTGCCATGAATATGATAGGTCTATTCCAGCACACAGCAATATAGGAACCAATGGCAGAGGCAAAGTCTCTACATCAATGGTGGGAGAAAGATACTAAAAATGATAAAATGAATGTTGGAAAATAGGCATAAATGCATGCATTCTTCATGAATGCCATGGAGAAAATTTAAAAAGAGTTAAAGTTAAGAATTTTAAGTTTCCAAGTGATCCCTAGAAAGCCAGCATGGCTGGGGTATATAAGTAGAGGTGAGTGGTTTGGGAATATAAGTGGAGGTGAGTGGTTTGGGATAAGGTCTAAGAGATGTAATGGGGCAGACTCTGACTGTTGGGGCTGTGTCGTTGTGACTGCCATGGAAGGGCCCTGATGGATTTTGAGCAAGAAGATTGTAAAAAATGTATACATTTGTTACAGGCACTCTGACTGCTGCATGGATATCAGAATGTCATCAAGCAAAAGCAGAAGCAGGGAGCTCAGTTAATAGGCTGTCATGGTTGTCAAGAAAAGAGAATGATGGTCTGCACTAGTGAGTACAAGTGATGACAAAGAAATCAATCAATGGAGGTTGGGTTTTGGGCAATGAATGAGGTGTGATGGCTTGTTGATGAAAATACTAGGAAGAACAAGAGCAAAATAGAAGAATCAAAAACAACCCTTAGAGCAGCTGCCTTGAGTAGTAGAAGGGATGGCCTACTATGCCAAGATTGGGAAGACTGTAAGAGGAGCAAGAGTTCAGGAAGAAAGAAAGGGTTTTGTTTTTGCCATACTTTACCTGAGGTGTCCATTGGATATCCATGAAGACCAATTCTGGACAGAGATTAGGGAAATAGACATAAAACTTAGAGTCTGTACCAGCTAGATGTTGTTATTGGCTGCTATTAACAGAGATGAAAATAACAATTAATTAAACAAAAGATAAATTTATTGTTTTCCCTTATTAACAATACACTGAAGAAGGAAGTCTTGAGCCGGTTTAGCCATCAGTGTTATTGGGAACCTGAGCTTCTTGTATCTTTCATTTCTACAAATCTTGTTAAGAAGTTTCAACCATTAAGTTGGTTTCATAGTCAAAGATAGTTTATGAAGCTTCAACAATCTTGCCTGTGTCCCAGATAGGAACTATGCCAGAAGGAAGAAGGACATAATGGGATAAAGGAAGTTTTCTTGGAAGCTCAACTCAATAAATTTCTTGTCCTAAAAGCCATGTCTGTCTGCAAGGAAGGCTCATGAGCACAGCTTGCATTTTTTATATATGGCTACTCTAAATATATTCAGTATTCTGTTGTAAATATGAGGGGCAATTGGCTACTGAGTAGATAGCCATCAGTTTCCTCCACACAGAGGAGGAAAATACATTGGTAAATAGAGGCTATTTAAGGCTAAGGGAGAATGAGAACATTTCAAGGGAGTCTATAGGCAGAGAGGGTTGGAGGGTCTAGGTTGAAAGCTGGACCCCACCACCACTTAGAAGTTTGGAGAGGAGGCAACATTGACAATGGAGAATGAGAAGGATCTGCCAATAAGGTAAGGAGAAAAATCAAGAGAGTTTGTCACTGAAGCCAAGAAAAATGTTACAAATGGGAGTAAGAGCCAAACATTTCAAATGTTGCTTGATGATGAAATAATATAACAGTATAGAAATGGTCATCACTGGGCATTGTTGACCTTACCAAATAGAGCCCCAGTAGTGTGGTGGGCATGGAGACTTTGGGGACCTTGATCAATTTGCTTAACCTCTGTCTGTTTTCTCCACTGTAAAATTAGGGTACTAGAGATAATAATGTGGGCATTATTAAAATTTAGTGTTTTACTACATGCAAAATGATTTAAAAAGTTCCTGGAAGAAACTTTATTAGAAAAGCCTTATTTAGAGCTCAGGAGGGGATATGGGACAAAGAGATAGAGACAATAAACTATCAACAAGTCTTTAGAAAAATTCAAGAAAGAGATGCAGAAAAACCAGGCTGGCAACACAACTGCAGTCAAGAGAAGATTTTGTAATATTGGACACTTGATGAAAAAGCTTTCTATATATTGAAGTGGATACAACTGAGAAAAATGCATTCACTGGTGCAAGAGAGAGAAGCCATAACTTCTGGGGCAAAGTTGTTGAGACTGAAGATATGATAGGATTCAGAGTAGAGCTGAGAAAGCTGGTCAATTGGCCTTTGTTAAAAACAGGAAAACTTGATTTGTCTTGAAGGAGGGAAGGAAGAGAATATGGACACAAATATAAATAGACAGTACGTTTGACATGGAAAGGTAAATCTGAGAGCTTCTATTCACTCAAGGAAGAATGATGCAATCATTCTTGGGGTAGGGAACAAAAAGGGGAAAATATGATGTGTATTATGCAATTATTTGGGGGAAATAAGTGTTCTAGAAAAGAAGATACAGTTGTATAACTGAGAATATTTGAGTGTCCATTTATGATATGAGCCATGAATCCAAAGTGAAACAGGTCTGTACATTTAGGTGTATTCTTCCTCCCCTCGATAAATGGTACTGGTGGCCTGAGTGCTGGCTAGAGCAGTTAGGCATGGGTGCCTCACAGAGTTACCAGCTTTGACAGGAACACAGTATAAGAGGCAGCTGAACCTGACCTGGAAGGATGAGCAGGAGTCAGTGCAAAGAGGGTCATTCCTGAGGAGGGTAGGTACTGAGAAATGGGGTTGAAGAAGAACAAGTAGAAAGCCAGAAGACTGGCAGATGGAAGGGCTCACTCATGAAGGGAAGGGGTTTGAGACTAAAATTTTAGGACAGAGTCCAGCTGTGAGGCTTGGAGAGGCTGTTGAGTTCAAGCTTTTCCCTAAAGTCTATGAAGGAGTTGGGAAAGATTTTGAGCAGAAGAATAAGATTGAAGTGAGGAGGTAGAGGATGGGGTGAGTACCCAGGATGAAACTGTGCAGTTTAATGAAGCCCCGATGGAGGTGGCTGCAGTCTAAAGCTGGGTCACTGGTGTCTGGGGGAATAAGGGCTCTAGAAATGGAAACTGTGGTTTATGTTCATGAGCCATAGTGATGGCAGTGAGGGTGAGGACGGGGGAGAAGGCAGGGGCAATGCCAGCTTGAGGTGGGATGGCTGTTTGTTTGTGTGCTGCCATCACAAGAGGGAAACAGATATTCCCTAAAATTCCAAGTTGAGATAACTGGGAAAAGTTCTCTTATGAATATAGACAAGGGACTCAGTTAGGAAATAAGTTCAGTAGAGAAAATCCTGAGGCTAACTTCAGAAACATTGTATATAAGGTATCAAACAAGTATGACATGAGATGAATAAATGTTCAGGTCTGAAATTAAGTTGATAAAATGGGACTGGAGACAAGGGGAGTGAAGGTTCAGGAAGGCCCTTTGACAATCATTTACAGAGAATACTGTTTTATCCATCCATACCTAATAATTCATTAAATACATGTTTGCTAAATGCCTGCTACATAACAGACATCATACCAGGTCATGGAAATGTGAGCTGAGTAGGACCATATTCCTGACCCACCATCTCGACTTTGAGAGACAAACACATGATCCTTATGAGCAAGATGTTGAATGCATCGACAGGTGACACCAGGAGAGAAGATAATATATTCAAGGAAGGGCAGGGAAAGAGGCTTTAGCTACACATTTATTATGCATCCAGCCACCTAGTGTATGTGATCCCATGCAACATTTGTAAAGCTAGCACTTACTCTATTTTTCCAAGTGCAGAAATTGAGACTCCAGGTAGAGGAACCTCACCCCAAGCCACACAGCCTGCATGTGGTAGATCTGAATCCAGGTATGCTTCCCCTGGGGCCAGCATTCTTTCTGCTGCTCCATTTAAACTGCAGAGCAGGTTCTCAGCCTTGCAATGTTGGCATTTTGGGCTTGATAGTTCCTTGCTGTGCATTAGGAGATGCTCTGCAGCACCCTGGGCATCCACTGGGTGCCAGTGGCATCCCAAATAGAAATGTCTCCAGACATTTTCAAATGTCACCTGAGGGATGAGATTGCTTCCGGTTTTCAATCACTGCTCTAGAGTGAGTCGCCCTACTCTGTACACACACACACACAGAAACACACACACACTTTCCTGCAGAACAAGATATTTCAATCTGATAGTTCTTCAAACATTCATTACATCCCCCTAAATCTTCACCTCTTATTAAATTGATTCTGTAAAGCACCAGTAGGGACCATCTGTCTGTCAAGACAGAAACCTGGAAGTCATCCTAGACTCCTGCTCTTTTTCCCTCCACAACATGTCAGTCTTTTGCACCTGAAACATGTCATGATTGGTTCTCCTCTTTCAGGTCCCAGCACCACTGCCCTAACCCAGGCCTTCTTCATGTCTTCTCTGGCTGCTGGTCACAGTGCAATCCCCAGGAGAGCCTCTTCCCACATCTTCTTCCCTTGTCTGCATCCTCCACAAGACCACCATACAGGGCTTCCTGAAGTGCAAATACAATGCTGGATTCTGGACTCTTAACCTACTATCTTCAGAATAAACTCTAAACCAAGGAGTTCTTTCCAACCCCATCTGGCTTGCATTTCCAGGCATACACTTACAATTTCCTTGTCTGCACTTCAAGGGACTCCTTCCATTGATTCTATAACCAAACCTGCCTTTTCAGACTATAGGACTTTATTCAAGATGATCCTTCTGCATTTACTACCATTTTGTTCCAACTTCGCATGTCAAAATTTGAATAAATGCAAACATGAACCCTAAGGTAAACCATGGACTAAGGTTAATAGTACATTTGTAAAAGTGTACTTTCATTATTTGTAACAAATGTACCACACCAATGCCAGGTGTTACAATAGGGTGGAATTATTCTATAAATTCACAAATTCTCATAGTCTGAGAAATCTTCAGGGATGATCTTAAATATTGCCTCTTCTTTGAAACTTTCCTCAATATTATCAGCTTTCCTGAATGGTCAGTCTGTTTCCATTTTGTTTGTACGTCTTCCTAGGATTTTACTTATTTCAAATTAGATGCTCAATAGATAGCACATTGAGTTGAATTGAAGGGTTTGATAGTCATGATTTAAGTGCCTCTTATGTCATAGATTTCCAGTAATTGCTTAACGATGACATTCATGTGTCAAAATAAAACTGATGTATGAATAATAATGTTTAATTGATAGAAGCAAATGCAGTAATTGCATTGGAAGGATAGTAATATCCCTGGGGCAGCCTCCAAGCCTCACTTCCACACTAAATGGTTACATCTCTGCCAACTTGTTGCATCTCTAATATGTACAATAGTGACTATAATTCCCACCTGGAAGTGTAAACTCAGATGATGTACAAATATACATATATAACATCCATATTCTCATATATGTATATGGATATCTACATATACAATATCCATCTCTACATCTGTCAATGAGGTATTGATCTGTATGAACTGTCTATCCACAAGTGTCTACTTGTATCTATCTTATTCATCTATCTATTTATTGGTCTATGTATCTATCTAGAAAAGTGCCAGGCAGACAGTAAGTACTCAGGGATGGTTCATCTTCACATACTCTCCTTTGTGTATTTGTAATGTCTATTCCTGAACTTGAGGATTGGCTGGAGTTCTAGGATTAGGGTGTGTGTCTGTGTGTGTGTTTAATGAGGAAGCTGTATCTTCATGTGGATGAGATATAAAACTCACTCAACTACCCTTTCCCTTGCGTCTTCTCCTTCTCTGCTGAATGTCATCTCCAGCACAAGTAATAAATGGATGTCTTTGCTCTTCTTCCTCTCTACCACAGTCTTACCCATGTTTGTCAAGTCCTTGCATGAACCCCCATGCTGCATGATAATGGGGTAATTGAGGAATATCTACAAGATTATTAGAGGGTGAGTTAAGGACAGCCAACAAGAGATAGTGCCACACCCTGGGATTAGCAGAAGAAAGAAAGTTTTGCAATTTTAGGCCAGAAGAAGCCAGGGAAGGGAACAGTTATCAGTGTATAGAGAATGGAGGAGAGGGTCCTGAGATAGGAGCTATGGTTTTGTAAAAGGAATGTAGTCTCTGCACCCTGTAGCCTGGTAGAGCGAGCAAGAGGGGCTCACATGCCTTCTCCCTTCAGACCTTCTGTACATGCTTCCCATTGGCCTCAACCCACAGAAACCAGAGGATGGAGACCACTGAAGCTTTCAGTGAAGACCAGCTTCCTAGGGCACAGATCAGGGAGGAGAACACTGAGACGAGTCTGGAGGACCAAAGGGAGAGTATTCAGTGCACACTGATGCAGTCCTTATGCTACCATCGCTGAAGCTCCTGGTCACCCTTCACGCACACCCTTTCCTTTCCAAACAGAACATATGTGGCTCCCACTGTCTATATCTCCCAGATTCAATTTATCCCATTTTCCTGCTTCAGGAATGTGTCAGCACAGAGCTATGGTCAAGACACAGCACCTGTGATGGGTTCTCACTGGTTCACAGTGAAACAGGGAAAACAAGGGCAAATGGACTGATGGTCCTTTTGGAGATTGTTGCCCCCTCTACTGAGATTATGCTTTCCTCACATCAATTTTTGGAGTGGGGAGGGGTGCAAATTATTTTCTTTTAAGAATTCTTTGCATTTGTTTGACTTAAAATAATAGATATTTATAGTTCCACAGTTTTGGAGGCTAGAAGTCATGAATCACAGTGTTGGCAAGGGGGCATGTGTTCTCTGATGTCTCCAGGGAAGACTCTGCTCCATGTCTGTCCCTTGATGTCTGGTGGTGGTTTCCCAGTGACCCACGGAGTTCTCTTCTCTGTCTGTTTTCAGTTTTTTTCTTCATATAAGGCCACTAGCCATGTCACATCAGGGTCCACCTTCTTCCAGTTTGGCCTCATCATAATAACATCTTCACAGACTCTGTTTCCAAATAAAGTCATGTTTGCTAGACCAGGGGTTAAGATTTGAGTGTCTTTTTGAGGGGCACAGCTCAATCAACAATGCCACCCCCATCAGTGCTGCTGTAGTTGGCCTTCATTGTCCAGCATTATGATGGGTTCTGAGAACAGACATATTAGCAACTTCGTTGTTCCTCAGTGTCTAAGAGATAAATATCCAAAATCAACTGAACAAACTCCTATGTGTAGTCACATAGGAGGAAACAGAACTGGCCACTTTTTAAATGGTGTTTAATGGGAAACATGACATTATATTTGATATTCTTGGTGAGAAGCCTGGAGAGTGGGCTAGAGGGAACTTTGTGAGCAGGTTCAATGCCTGGGAAGGATGAAGAACTGTGGTCTGCGAGGCTGTGTCAGATGACAGGATTGGCAGGTTGATCATCACAGCACATCAGCCCACTGAGGAATGGTGCACACAAATGCAGAGGGGTTCAGGGGGCCCTGTGGCACTGAGGGTGTGCCCAGAGCCTTTGTGGGACTTGTATGTAAGCAGGTGGATGGAGAACAAGTCGAAAAAGAAAAGGCTGGGCAGGTGGGCAGTCCCTGGCTGTGGGGAGTCTGTGTGTCATGCCACATTGCCATTGTGTTGGCAATGGGGAGCCATGTTTCCAAGCAATGAAAATTTGTTAGAGAGCAAGAGCTTGGGGTGGGTTGGGAATCAGTGCACCCTAAAGTGGACATCAGTGAAGGGTGAGCTAGTGTGGGACAAAGAAAAGGGGTGCAGTTTTGAAGGAGATTTCTGGTTAAGCTTTGAATGTTCTGAGGCAGACATGACCATGGGCTACCATGTGGAAATGGCCAGACTCCAAATCTTATCCAAACTTTAATAGGGTAAAGTTGATAATGACAACAAACTCAGAATCTGGCTGGCCCAGATCTCAGCATTTGTATGATCGATCATAAATTCAGGATAAAATTCACTATTTGCACATTGATACTCTAGTCCCTAGAAATATGCCTCTTAAATTCACAAGGTAGACACTGTTTTTAATTCTGAAATCACTCTTAGAGAGAGGCTTTCCTGCAATTTAATTTGATTCAATCAATGTTTATCAAAGGTCAGTCAGGTTAATGCACTTAATATAGTAGGTCTACACAGAAGGATACTGAAAATGAAGGGCTGGGCTTTTGGATTTTAGTAGTTTATAATCTAATTGGAGCCAAAAATAGAGACAGTGCAGAGAACATCCTTTCTAATAGAATGCATTGTCTGTATATGAAACATATTTAAGAGATTTGTATCTTATTTTATAGATTTAAGTGTTCCAAAAAAGTTTTATAAAGTGTGTTAGATTTTACCATGGATTCCCAATATATAATGAGAGTCATGTGCCACTTGGGAAGGGGTGATTGGTATGATGAGTCAAATATTTCATGAAGATGGAAGTAAGGAAGCTGTTGATTGCTTTTTACTGAGATCACACCTCGGGCATTTCATTGCACCCCCCTTTGGGGTATAGTGGTTTGAAGCTGTATGTACCCCTGAAAACCATGTGCTTACCAATCCATTCCTATGGGTGTGAACCCCTTCCAAGTATGGCCAGCCCAATTAGGATGAGTTTTAATTCTATTATGGGAGCCCTTTATAAGCAGAATGAAATTCAGAAAGAATGAGAGAGAAAGAGAAAGCCATGGAAACAAGAAGCTGAAATTCAATGGAACTTGGAAGAGAAGAGAGAGGATGCCATATGCATCGCAGTGTGAAAAGCTAAGACCCAAGAATCACCAACAGCTGTCTTTGAGAACATCACCTTGAAGCCTGACCCATCTCATGGGGTATTTGTTTCAGCAGTCTAAGAAACTAAAACAAGGGGTCTCCAGGACTCCTGTGGATTTTGCCAGATGCGGTATTCCTAAATGGGCAACAGAAACTCCTGATGTTGTCACTGAGAGTCACAGCCTGCACAGAGCTCTGAAGAATAATAGGGATTTTTTATAAGCTTAGAGTCAAACTTGAGACCCTTATTTTAGATAGCTAGGGATTTTCAAGTCAGTGCTAACTGATTTCCATGTCTAAGACCCTATGTTGATTTTGTCTGCTTGCTCAGGCTTTCCTTAGGGAAGGCAGGAGCTCCAACACTTCCTTCTAAGCATCTGCAACCTACATAAAAGGATGTGCACTCTCACCTAGAGCACAGAGTTCAGGGCTGGTTCAATGTCAGGGGGTATCAGGGTCTGAATTAGGGATAGACTGTTTAGATTTCAGGTCCATCAGCAAGGAAGGTCCTTTGTCCCAAAAAGGTTTGCAACTCCCTCCTCTGATAAGGTAGACCATGGCAGCATCTTATTAATATCTGCCATCAATCCCTCCCCAATGATGGTGGAGGGCATTCACTCCACCCACTCCCAGATAAGGAACATGGAGCTGCCTGGGCAGTAGATGGCAGCCAACCTCTTCATCTAGTGTCACCACCATGTGATTCTAATGAAGGCACATGACATATGACTGAAAATGGAGTGTTTCTATGGACTGGACACAATTCCTGTTTCTTTTGAGGCAATGGTAAACAGACTGACATTTTATAATTTAAGAAAGTATTCATCAGATCCTTTGGTTTATCTGATGAAGAGAGCTGCAGAGAAGAACATGCATCTTCTATCAATCTCTCTCTCTCTCTCTCTCTCTCTCTCTCTCTCTCTCTCTATATATATATATATATATATATATATATATATATATATATATAACCTTTTATTCTTGTTAATTTGATTGGTTTATCACATGCAAGGCCCTCACAGGTGTGATCCCAAACAAGGGTCACCTGCAGGAAGTACCTGTGGGATCAGCATGTTTCCCTCCAGCTTTGGCAGCTGTCTCAGAGTCATTGGAATAACATTGGACTTGGTGTCTTCAGATGAACCTTCAGTTAGAGAAGATGCTGGTGCCCAGAAGAAGGCTAGCCTGGAGTGATGCACTTTGTGTTTAGGGAAAGAAACCCTCAGGTCTAGAAAGGTAGATTTTTTGCTTTCCTCAGAGTAATCAGTTAGAAGACAGCATGGTACTACAGGAAATCACTTAGAAGATAGGTTTTTCTTTTAATGTATCAAATTCCACATATTATTGAGAATCTTTAGAAGTTTTTTTTATGAAAACAACTGTCATAGAAAATACATTAAAATGTTCAGTACTTGCAAACATGTTTGCTTTAGTTCACTTGGGTAAATGGGCTCAAGTACAGTAGGGGAGAGCCAGGTATCTGATTTTGGAGTTCAAATTTCCACTTCCCATTTTTTCTGACTGAATCTAAATTATGTTGTTGTTCTTTTTAAAGCAAGGTCACATTAAGGTTTTAAAGCAAAGCTAAGTCTTTGTAAAGGCAGGAGATGACATGAAATGCACATAAATGAAAATTACCCAGAACTCTAATGGGGAGTTTGGAAACCCATACCTTCTCTGGTTGACATTTTACTCCCTTGACAAGTGGCAGTCCTGTTTTCAAAACAATCAGAGCCTGGATTTTATATCTATCCCTGATCCAAATTCCATTTCTTTCAGGACCCTTTGCATTAGTGGTTCTCATTAAATGAATCTTAGTAGACTCCACCACCTTATCTCCTACACACTCAGGCCACCCCAGGAGCTAACAGTTGCATCTCACTGAGAACATGCTGGCCAAGATGGCATGGGGACTGGCCCACACCTGCCTCCTCTGCAGAGCTCTTGGATTCCATGGGATGGTGTCATCATGGGGTGCTGCTCACCACGTGGGCTTCATCTGGACCATCACACACACGGGGGTTAAATCACTTCATCGGTTGACACACAAAGTCCTGAGGAGTGAGCATGTGAGCTTCTCCCAGGCTGCCTTGTTGCTGAGAGCTGCTCATTTCAATCTACAACTGTAATTGTCAGTGCAGACTGCATTGCATTCATAGTTTGCACCCATGCCTGCCTCCCTTGTAGCATGTTTCCTGGGGAAAGAGTGCATATCTTCACCTTTGTATCTACTGCAGTCATTATCTCAGAATCAGGGAAAAATCAATGTCATAGTAAGAATGGGAAGGGATCTTTTAAAAAAGGAGCCAAAAAGAACGACCCACCGACTGATGGAATGGTGAAGCGAAGGAAATCAGAAGGTGTGAATGTGGGTTGCTCTGGACCATTCAGGTATTTTACCCCCCACAGGTCTCATGCGTGTGTTTGGAGGTTGACAGGATCCAGTGATTCGGGCTCCATCCCAGGAGCAAGGCAAGAAGTTGGATCAAAACAATGAGAGTGCCACATGTACAGCCATGCAACTGCAGCAGTGGGGGCCCTTGGACTTCAGGAGACACTCATGGGGCATTTGGGATGCCCAGCCAAACACACAGATGGTGTGGGATGGACTGCAGCTCCCCGTCCCGGCCCCAGCAGAGTGGGCACAGTGGGGGCACGACCTGGGCCACAGCGACTTCCCAGGTTTGAGCCAGGCCCCCGTGGGAGCGTGTTGTCCTCTCTTCACAGTGGGTGGCAACGGCCCTGCTGACTTGCTTACCCAGAGATGGCCCGAGACCAACTTCGTGGCTAAAAGTGAGTGGCTGGAGCAGCTCTGGCCTCCCCACCCTGAGCAGGGCTCCTGAGGACCAGGCTTGCCTCCACGGCAGCACCTGAGGTAGGTGGGGATGGCAGCACCTGGTGCAGGCTCCTTTCCAGAGCTGGGACCCCTGTCAGGCCTGGGGCCCCCTTCCTGTGTCCCCTGTGGGGCCGGTACAGGTCATCCAATGCACTCCCATGAGAGGACACTGGTCACATAGGTGTTCCCCCACAGTCTAATTGGGGCAAGTTTTGGAAATATCAGAAAGATTATCCATGCAGTTGGAAATGTGTCACCGAAGAGCCTGTAAAAGCTTCCCCAAATGGCAGGAAAATGAGCAGGTGGTCACCGCACATGACCTTCCCTGAGCTCCTTTCCCCTCCTTCTGCATTTTCACGTAAATGATGGACTTCGTCTCAAAACCAGATGTTGGAGAGCATGGCCCGCTGGAGAGCTGAGGCACCCAAAGCCCCCCTCACAGACTCTTTCTGTTCCGCTTCTAGCTGTGTGTGCAGCCCCCACTTCATGGCTCCCCGTTTACATCTGGTGGAAGTTGCACAGCCTCAGGCACTCATCTTCCATGTCCCTGCCCAAGCTCAGGACCTCCAGCCGTGCCCACAGACCTGAGACCCAGATGCCCTTGGAGGCTGCACGGTGGGTGCAGAGGACAGGAGTGCCCAGCCAGCCTCTGAGTTTGAGCCGTGGTGCATTTCAAAAAGCAGAGGTGGCTCTGGTCCCGCTTGCTGTTTTCATGGGACAGACATCATGATCCATGCCATGTCTGTGATGGAGGAGTGAAGTATCTCTCGGCTCTACCCATGAGGGCCCCAACTCCTGGAAAGCAAACAGAGCCAGGGCTGAAGATAAAAGTGCATGGCTGTTGGGAAATGTGGGGATGGCTATAGCAGGGCATGCAGAGAAGCCTCTTCTCCTCATTCAGGGGACGTGCCCTCCAAGCCCCAAGCTCCAAGCCGGGATGCGGGGCAGAACTAAGGGGATCCTGCCCTCACTGAGTGGAATGTTCTGCCACTTGTCATCATCATTCAACAGTTTCAATGTTGAAATGTGCTGGGAACCTCTGAGGTCACCTAGACAATAAAAAACTATTTGAAAACATTTCCTCTGCTCTTGTGTCCATTTTGAGCAAAATTAGGATTGATTTGTATAGCTGGGAGGCAGGCAGGGGCAGAAAACAAAGCTGTGGTGGAAGAATCCAGAAGGCAGCAGCTGTTGTTGGGAAACATGAGATAGTCTGTCCAATGTGGCCAGTGTCAGTTGGAGCATTCACTTCTTGTTTTTCATTCTTTCAGGGCAGAGCTAAAGCTCAGGGAGTCTGTGGGTTCCCTGGGGCAGCCAGGGGGCTTAGAGCTGGGGAGTCCCCCAGCTTTTGACTCTAAACAGTGTCTCTGGTCACTAAAGATCAGAGACTTGGCAGGGAAGCATTGGATTCTTAAGGGATCTACCTCCAAAATTCTCAATTGCTGGGGTTGCCTCTTCTTTCTGCACAATCTACATTTTAGACAGTAAAGTTGGAGCTGAGACAGGGGTCCTGGTAAATGTCACTGCAAAAGTCACCCCCTTCCAGTTGAATCCCTAGATGAGTCCCTAGTTGTTGAATCAACAACTTTCATTCTGAGGCCCCCAAATAAATATCCTCTTCTCCAGGAAGATGCCCTGTGCTTTTAAGTGTTATGTCTGGACCCCCTCTCAGCTTTTATGCAACTGGAACTTCCCTTCAGCAGCCCTCAGTTTGCTTTATGGCAATGGCGCATCTTATGAGATCCTGCCTTCTTGCTGACTGGTGGGTTCTGGAGGGAAGGCCTGAGTTTGTGCTCACTTCCAGGACATTCTCAGCAAGGAGCACTGGCTAAGCATAAGTGTTGACACCTGCTCGTGAAAAGGATGGGTGTTTGCTCTCCATTTTATTGTTGAAGAAACCAAGAGCATGGAGTCAAGCATCTTGATCAAAATCAGGAAGTTGGAAACTGAGAGGGACAGATATCTTTCAATACCTGAGTCCAAATCACACGCCCTTTAGAGGTGTCACAGTGTGAGGTAGATGAGTAGGAAGAAGGCTGAGCCCTGCCCTGGGCCTGAACAAGTCCCAACCAGAATCTCCACATGGGTGAGCAAGCCCCATGCTCATGGCACCAGCCTCCTACTACCATTTTGACTCCCTGCTCAGTTATGAGCTCCTTGAGGGCAGAGATGAGCTACCTGTGATGCACATCTGCAGAAACCAGCACAGGGTTGCCCCTTGTGCTCCAGATGTGCATGCCATGTGAGTAACTGCAGGATCCATGAACCCACAGAGGAAGAAGGGAGGGAAGGAAAACACAATGCAGAGGTTGGAATTGCTGCCATTGAGTTAACTGCATTCGTCCCTGACTTCTTTCATGTTTGCTGGAAATTTCTGCTGCTCCACTGCTCTCATTATTCTACAAATGGTATTTTATTCATTCTGGTGTATGTGTGTGTGTGAGTGTGTGTGTGTGTGTGTGCATGTGTGTGTGAGAGTGTGTGTGCATGTGTGTATTTGTGGGCCCCAGGAAGGACCTCCTGAAGACCAGGTTCTATGTGGTGGCAGAGACGGCAGCCTGCCCAGGGGAGTGAGGAGGAGGATGGGACCCAGAGAAGAGGAATGCAAAATCATCAGTGCAGGAGACATCCCTGGGCCTACTACGTCACTTCTGGCCATGTTTGACAAGGATCACAAAGTTTAACAAAATGTGGTGGGAGTCATGGATGTGTCACTGTGTACACGTGCATGTGAACATGTGTACACGAGTACGTGAATGTGTGAACAGGACATGAACATATGTGTACATGAGCATGTGTGTATATGTGTACATGAAAATGTGGGTACTTGTGTACATGAACACATGTGTACGTGTGTACATGGACATGTGTGTAAACATACATGTGAATATACATGCACATGTGTGCATGCGCATGTGTGTGCTTGTGTACATAAGCACATGAATGTGCATGTACATGAGCACACAAACCTGACTGTACATGTTTCCACGAACATGTGTGTAAACATGAGCATGAACATGTGTGTGCTTGTGCACATGAATGTGTGCACACATTTACATGAACATGTGTGTACACATGTACATAAAAGTGTGGGTAGACATGCACATGAACGTTTGTGTAAATGTGCACATGAATGTGTGCGTGCTCGTGCACATGAACATGGGTATACATGTGTACATGAACATGTGTGTACCACACACATGGACATGTGTGTACCCATGTACATGACCATGTGTGTACTCGTGTACATGAACACGTGTGTACACGTGTACATGACCATATGTGTACTCGTGTACATGAACATGGGTATACATGTGTACATGAACAAGTGTGTACTCATGTACATAAATGTGTGCATGCAGGTAGAGGAAGCACAGCTCCCGTGGGCCGGTTTCAGGACTCACTCACACTGGGATGGAGAGAGGTTCTTTCACAGGGCACATGGGCACCCGCTGGCTCTCTGCTGGCAGAGGCCATGTAGACTTCTTTTGGTTCACAGTGGGAGAGGCCATTCTGCCTGCCAAAATGGGGACAGGGACAACAATGTCCGAATGACCACACTTCCTCCCCATGCTGGCTGTGCCTCAGTGAGGAGCTTGGCAGTGGGCTCAAGGCCATTCACTACCTGCTGTGCAGCCTCCTGGGCAAGTCACCTCACTACCCTTGCCTAGGGCTGGGCCTGTGTGAGAGGACACCCCAAAACCAGGGACTCCCTTTTGACATTTTATGTACTTAAGGTTGCATCTGTAGATGAGCTGTGTGATCATTTTTAGAGTAGAAACTAATTGCATTGCTAGCCCCGTTCTGGAAGGATAGATAAGAAACCGGCATTATTGATTGCTCCAACACAGGGAAACTAACCTTACAGGTGGAAAGAAAATTTACTGTTCACTGTATCCTTTCTTAAACTGTTGAATTCAATTTGTGTTTGCATCACTATATACAAATAAATACTAAATATGTATAAGGTGCCTTGAAGAAAAGTAGCTGATAGACATGTGAGTGGCTGCTGACATGCTTGGTCTTTAGTGAGTAATCAAAATGGAATAGCAGTTTTCCCTGGACATGAGCCTGAATTCCTCGCCACACACACAGCTGCCCAGGCCTGTGGGGGCCCAGGTTACCCGGGAGACTTGTGGCTTTGTCTGTGTCCCAGAGGAAACTACCAAGTGCCCTGCTATTGCTGTGCCATCGTTTGAATGGTGGCTGCATCTCAGTGGGCCTGCTGACCCTGGCTGGCTGATAGACACCCATCTCCATCCCTCTTCTCAGGCCACAGGGTGCTGATTGGCACTGGGCTTCAACCCTTGGGGCTGTGCCCTGCCCACAGGTCTGGACTATTGCATTTGGCTGGGAGTCTCTGATGGTTCTGATCGAGCTCATTCATGTCCCACACTGGCTGGCCATTCACTGAGCTGGACCGCCCCCGACCAAAACACTGGCCTAACTCATCCCTGCTCCTCTTCTCTCTCGTCCACTGCCAGGCTGAGGCTGGTATATCCTCATAGCTATGGCAGCAACCTCGACATGACTATGACCACATGTGAGTGTCTTTCGTGACCCTGCTGGCATCATATCTACTCACATCTTCCAGCTCTGCCAGAGCCAGTCCCGTGGCCACCAGAGAGACAAGGAGGCATGCCCTGCAAGGGTTATTTGGATGGATTCACCAGAAAGCAGAGTATTCTCATGTGAAGTTTTATTTGAAGGTAAAAGAAATGATGCTGCAAGAGAAAGAGAACCTGGTGAGCAGAGGTGTCTGAGAGGCATCCTGAGCCCACTGAGGTGTCTGGGGCCTGTGATCAGAGCCCCCAGGTATGCCGAGCAGCACCGTCAGAGAAGCCAGGGTAGATGTATCCCAGGATAGGGATGCCAACTCCAGAGGTTCCAAGTGATGAGACCACAGAGCAGGAAGCCACGGGCACTACTGAAATGGTAGTGCTTAGCTGTCAGGGTGGTGCTGCTTCCTCACCCTGTGTGGACACAAGAACCAGCAGCAAACTTCTCAAAGCCCTGAGCCCCTCTTCCCTGTGAAATGCATCACACACACACCCAGAGTGTGTATGAGTTTAAGGATGCCTGTGCCAATCCACAGACACCTGCAGGGTCTGTGCCTCTGATTAAGAGAAGTGTGCAGGGCATACTAGATTAATTGGGGTGTGTGCTGTAAGACTGGGAGAGAGGGCGCCCCTGACCAGGGCAGGAGGCCACTTTCTGACCATCTTCTTTATGGCTGCCTCTTATTCAGATGCTGCACAGTGGGGCGCTTTGAGGAAACTGCTTATGACATCGGCACATTCAGCACTGAGGATTATTTTTCCCTCCCCCTCGCATTAGAATCATTTTATCCAGGCACGGATTTCCCCTGCTGTTCCTTCCTCCTGTATCTCTTACAAGGGAAAAATGATTTTGCTTTTCACTTTTGATTTGTAAGGAAAGAAAATAATTCCTTTCCCACCATGCAGTTAGGGCTCCAGCTCCGATTCCCTGCGTGTCCGGGATGCCTGCACTGTCACCCAGCACCCATCAGCTGTCCTTACCCTTCCTGCCCTGCTCTGGCTCACGAGGCCACATGACCCCCTCAGCTCATCCCCAGCCAGCATATGTGCTTGGCTGCAGGAACTAGAGGGTCCTGTGTCCTGCAGTGGGCCCCAAGAGCACAGTGAAACCATCGGCATCAGGCTGACCACACGTATGTGAGTCCTGTGGTTCCTGACCGTGGCCAATCAGAGTGGCTGGCAGACCTGAGGGAAGGGCTCAGAAAGGAGCAAGGCTGCTCAGCATATGGGCTTTTCTCTATAATGGGTGGATAAAGCCTTTGCCTTTCTGGTTTCTGAGTTATCCATGCGGCAGCTCCCCACTCACAGGCTCTGCCTGTCCAGCGGCCTGAGGCAGCTGCTGGCAGCCCAGTGGCCCTGTCCATCAGTCCTAGATGCCCCTCTCATACAAGCCTTTTTTGTATCCTGAATTTTGGCTACCTGTCCCAGTCACAGCCCAGGTCCTGGCCATAGGTCTAATGCTTGTGTTCATTAACTGCCCTCACTGCTTGAATTTTGTTTTCAATTGAAAAATGGAAGAGTTGGATTAAATGGAGTCAAATGCAGCAGAGACATCTGGGGACTGGACTCAGGTTGTGCAGAGTTTTGTTACCTTCCAGAGTATGTGCCTTGGATTCAAGAAGACCTGGGTTGAACACCCATCTGACACTGCTCTCCGTTTGCATTTGGACAAGTCTCTCAACTTCCCTGATCCCCAGTTCCCTCTCTGTAAAATGGAACTTATCGACTTTCCAATCTCAAGCAAATTATTTAACTCCTGTGAGCATCAGTTCTTTTGCATATGAAATGGATGACAGTAATACCAGGTACACCTATTTCACACATGCACTGTGAGGAGTGGATGAATCCACACCATGAAGCACTCAATCTGGGGCCAGGAAGATCCATTCCATGATTACCAATAAGCACAGCTCTGGGTTCTTCCACTCATGCTCTAATCGGAGATCAAGAGGCAACCAACATTTAAATGTTTTAAGAAAAGCTTCAGGGATTGCAATAAAGGGAGGGGGTGAATTTAGAGTGTTCCAAGAGCCTTAAGAATTTGGGCTATCAAAGGCAACTTCATTTGTGCTCACACTACTAATTTGGGCATGGGAAGCTCTTGGAACGAGTCTCTGTGCATGTCCCTTCCCAGCACTCATTGCATTTGACATCAGCTTAGCATCCCACTCACAGGAAGAGACTAATCCTGAGATATATAGATCCCAGAGAAATATAGGTCTGAGAAGGGAGGCCAATTCCCTCTTTTGCTTTCCAGAGAGAAATTACTGGATCTGCTGGTGGGTTGGGTGTGGGAGTGAAGGGAAGGGGTTGTTGAGGAAGAATCTGTGATTTTCTGTTTCATCTGATAGGATATTGGGCAGTTCCATTTAATGGTGTGGGAAAGCCCCAGAGGTGTAGATTTGAAGATTAGAGATGGGATCCAGTCCAGGGCAGGTGCCTCTGTCCCACAGGGAGGATGATTTTTCCATCTTAGAAAGAGAACAGCTGAGGTATAAGTGGCTCCACCGGTTATTGGCAGGCATGGCAGGTGGTGCATGACAGGGCTCCCCTCACTTAGATGAATGCACTGCACTGACTGGCTGGGGTGGGATGGCATGTTGGGGAATGGAAGATGTCCATATGAATTAGGCATTTTGAGGTGAGTTCCAATGGTGATTGTGGGAGCAGCTGACTGAGACATGTGAAGGGACCGATGGGAACTCAGAGGTCAGGACCTGAGAACCCAGGGCTCCAGCTGATGCTGAAACCTGAGATGGTGGCAGGAGTCAGGGCCAGAAAGTCCAAGCTGGGTGCCCACCTCCAGGACATCAGAGGGAGGTTCCCAGACACTGCACTTCTCTTGAGAGGAAACCCCACTGTCTTAATCAACCTTGCAGTCCATGCCCCAACCTCGGTGCTGGCAGACGCTGCTCTATCACCATCTTGGGAGAGAACTTGCTAGAAAGAGGGAGTGACCAGTGGTCCTTAGGGACAGTGGACACCTGTGAGAATAGAAGGAAAATGTGGCTGGAGCCCCTGCAAGTTGGGGGGTGGGAAGTGATGACATGAGAGAGAGAGCTCATAGGGGCTTCTTTAATCCTCATTGAGTTTGTCTCTATCTCTAATTGAGATATAACTTTAAGCAGAAAAGTAGAGACATAATCTGATTTACTGTATTCCATCTACTACAGGGTAACATCAATTTTGCAATTTTCCATGGTTTTGGGTATTGTTAAGAAAGACTAAAACTCTGCTAATTACATTCTGATGTGACTGAAAGACACTTTTCATTTTAGAGATTTTACAACATGAGAAAATGTGTCTTAGAATTTCCAATATGATAAGTTTAAAAATGAACATTCTGATATGGTAAGTTTAAAAAAGACTATTCTGATCTTAGTGGAGAAAAGGGTGAGGGGTGGGGATTGAGAAAATCTAGAAGATTTAGCATAACTACTTGAATGACCCTGGAGAATGACCAGAAGGGGGTAGCGGGAAGGAGAGCGGAGTCCTCTGACCCCATATCCATCTGTCCATCTGTACGCACAGCCCCTGCTAACTGCCTCCAGATGGGTTACAGCACAGCTGTCAATTTTACTATGCCTTTGATTGATTACAAAACAAACACAGTAATAAAGCTGTCAGAACAGGCTCTGAGATCAACCCTGTGATGCTAGAGCAGGACTCATCAGCAATTAAAACAGCAAATGTTCCCAATAATCTAACAGACAGAGGGTTCTCACTTGGGGGTGTTATCATTTCCTCTTTACCTCCCATATCTTTGCCTTTCATTTCTGGCATGACCTGAAACACAGCACTCCTTTCTATTCCCAACTCCCCATAGCTTCCAGCCCCATCCTACTTAGAGTTTTTGTCTTTTAAACCATTCATCCAAAGTCAAGTTTAAGGTTACATTTCAGCTTTGGATTCTGAAAGGTGACAATTTAAAATGCTCTTTAAAATTATCACTAGCCAGCCTTGACCATGGGAATTCTCACCAGTGTCACAGGAGTGAACATGAACAAAGAACCACACAAGCAGGAAACAAGGTAGAAGTCTACACCTCCTATGAGTCAACTGATCTGCTCTTTGCTACCTATTAACTTGACAAATACACCACGGTGAAAGCTGTGAATAACACAACTAAATCCTAAGGTCATCATTAAATTAACTGAACATTTTCCATACAGCAAAAGTTCCCCCTGCTCTGCTTTGGAACTTTTTTTTTAATCAAATTTATAGCCTCCAAATATGTGCTCAGACTGTTTAATTGTGACTAAGAACTTCAATGCCTATTTATTTCTTTTGAAGAATAATACCAAGTAACTTAATGAGAAAGTGATGTGTGAAATGTAAGGCAGATGATATAAAAATGCTAATTTTAGAAGGTAGCTGTGGTCTATAGCAGTGTACTCAGGAAGGGAATTAGCAACGTTTGAGTGCCTATTTGGAAAATCATTTATGTGTGCTATGCCACTTAATTTTGACCACAAATCTATAAAGTCACCATTATAATGTCCTTTGTACTAATGAGGAAACTGAGGCTCAGATTGCTAACTGATTTCCAAGTCTCACTGAAGGACTATGTCTATTCCACGATGCTCCACTTACCTTTATTTCTACCACTCTCTTGCTTGTTTTCATTCTCTAAAAGTTAATGAAGGAAAAATATCAAGTAATATTAAATTCTTAACACTGAACTTAAAAGATTTATTTTTAATTTTGCAACAAGTAAATCCAATAATGCATAGATACAGCTTAATCATGGATATGTTCACTCTATTCTAGGATAAGAATAATACACAAATACGAAGCATATGCTATGGATCAAACCACTCCTGCAACATGCTGCAGCATAAATGAATCCTGAGAATATGCTGAGTAGAATATCCAGAAGTAACAAATGTCACAAAGACAGGTTCAGGTGGGGAGGAACAGGGAGTTGTTGTTTGTTGAGTACAGACTATTTGGACATTTTAAAATAAAATTTAATATATCTTAATTTTAATTTTTTGAAAAGCACTCTTTCATGTGGTCTGTGATGCCTAGTTGTATGTTAGATAAAATTCATAAAAGTTCAAAAGCAGGAAAACATTTGACTAGGAGTGAACAGAACAATTGGGTCATATTTTACATTCAGCTGTGAACTGCTGTAGACAAGTTAGTTATATGCTTTTGAAGAAAGCAGCCAAAGCACCCTAAATGTTAAACTGCTAGGAAAAAACTGGAAAGTAGCATAAAAGGATTACAATAATCAGTACAAACTAAATGATTTCAAAATTCTTTAAAAAGACATTCTGGTGACAAATGAAGTACAGATTATTGAATAGGACACCACTAAACGTGTTTACAGGATCAGCTCACTCAGTGCTTGCATTTCAGCAAACTGAACTTTCCTAGAAGTGCCATGAAGACAAAATGAGCTTTTCAGAAGTCTGCAAAAGCCATTAAAAGCTTCCATCCGATACAATTTTCTTTACAATTTAGTAGTGATTACAACAAACAGGTGTTTGTCAGATCGGTAAGCTTGGCCAATTGTCCTGTAGCTCTCTGCTACGCTTCTATTGCTTCCCATTTCATTAAAGGGCATACCAGGGAGTCGTGTTTGCTTCCTGGTAAATGCAAATAAGCTCTGATGTGCCTGCTTCTCTGCCACCTTTCCATCTATTTTCCAGCTTGCAGCAAGAATTGGGGGAGGAGGCATTAAGTATGTCATAAATTGAAAACCTGAGATGGGCTGATGCCCCTCCATCTCCTTCAATACATGTTCCGTGGCTTCTCTGTGGTGCCAGGAGAAGCACACCTCCATCGTGAGCCTGCAGAGGTCTGTTTGGCCAGAACATTGCCTGACTTCCCTCTTCTTCTCAAACCCTTCCGTGGAATGTTCTCTCTTCTCTTTGCAGTTAGCTCCTGCATACCTTCCAGATCGCACATGAAGAACCATGTAAAACCTTCCCATTTTAGCTTTCTAAATGGTTGGAAAATAATGGATCAGCTTTTTCTTTCTTTCTTTTTTCTTTTCAGACACATCTGAGGATGACACTACTTTGAATTCTCCCTGGTCATGTCCCCAGGTTCCAATATGTAGAGCTATCATTGGCCATTCATTGCTAATGGTTTATGATTTGCTTTGATTTCTTGTTTTCAACCAAAGTTATAAAAGGGGTGTGACTATATGCTCTTATTATTAATATCTGATTTTACAGCATTGTGGTCATTGATAGATTTATTCTATTATTTTCTAGATCACTTTGCCAGTTTGCATTGATGTAAGTAACACATGACTGAAAGAGCCCTTTCCTTCATTTATGGATGATCAAATGGCAGAAGAGTAGTCGCTATATTTATGCAATGTTTGTACATATATATATACTTTTGAGATTGTCCTGGCTAAGTTAAGAAAATGATTTCTAGTAAGTATATTAATTTGTATTACTAGAAAAATTGAATACTTCAAAAAGTTTGATGATTAAATATATTTCCTTTTTTGCAAACTCTCTATTTATGTCCCTGCCAACTTATCTAGGGAAAGCACTTTGTACTATTATTTTTATTAATTTTTGAGCTTTTGTATGATAAACTCATCCTCCTTTGGGAAATAGGAGGACATGTTTGTCTTTTTAGATTTAGGTTGCTTTTCCTTGAAGAAAGGTCTTAACTTTCATGTGTTCAGATGTGTCCATTTTCCCTTTGTGATTTTTTCTCTCTCTTCCAAAATTTAAAACACCAACTCTTTCCCTTAAAGAGCTGGTAAATTTTCAATTCTGTTATCTTTGATTTTCTATGGGCTCCTGTTTAAATTTCCTTCAACCTGCAGAGTGGTTCCCTTTGAGGCCAGAGGGAAGCGAGGGCCCAGAGTGATGCTGTCCTCCACAGTAGCTGTGGGGGGCTGACTCATGAGCCCCCAGGCACTCTCAGCTCTTCATCAGGCCCTGTGCCCAGTGGGGTGGGCTCATTTGTAGCAGGAACTCTGATGACACTGTTGACTCAGGGTGGGCCTCAGTCTACTTTGATGGGGTCTCTAAAGCAAAAGACATTTGGACATGGAGGCAGGTCCCATGTGGCAGCTTGCTAGCATGCTGTCACCAGGCCACCGCAGACTCTGCCCCAGGCTTGGTGCACGTTGATGCTTTACCTCCAGCTCCAAACTGTGAAGCAATAGAGTCCTTTTATTTAAGCCAACCAGGCCGTGACATGTGTCATTGAAGCCCAGCAATCTAGGGCAATAACTCATTTATTTTCCCAAGCTTCCTTAAGTTTATCTGTCTTCCTTTTTCATATTAAATGTTTCTCTATGGCAGAGTCTTTACTTATTTTATTTCATAATCCCATCTCTTTACTTTAAAAGGGTCACCTTCTCCATTACAGTTTCATTTTTTATGGATCTCAGAATTCAGAAAATGTCTAATTTAATCATTTTCCTGAGAAACACTCCAGAGTTAACTATTTATAAAATGCTTTCCTATAAGCTACCTAATCATGCTACAATTAGTAAGGATTAAACATTAATTACTATATCATCAGTGTGTGATTACTTCCCTCAATAAGCATGGCAATTTAATAATCAAGACAGAACCTCACAGGGTTTCAAGGAGCTTAAAGGTGGGGTTGAGCCACACCTGCCTCCTGGGTTTGAATCTCAAGTATTTCAGGGCTATGTGGACTTTAAGGAAATCCTTTAACTTCTCTGGGCTTCAGGATTTCTCCTCAAGGAAGCAGGTTGAGGACAGTCTGCCACACAGGCCCTTGCCAAGCAGTGCATGGATTAAAACCTTCACACATGCAAGGACTTGAATTTCCCTAGCAAAGAAGCAAATAAGCTTCATTCTCAAAGTGAACCAAATATCACAGCTACAGGTGAGCCGATGAAAGCAGATTAGTTGAATGCAAAGAGACCAAAACTCAACAACTTTGTCAAAAAAAAAAAAAAAACACTGGTTAAAATCAACTTGTCCCAAACATTGCTTTTCAATTATGGGTGATTATAGTGTACTGTGGAGTGGGTTTAAAACCTTCCATATTTACATATCTGCTAATGATTTAGATTTTTCTTCCCCTAGCATTATCCCCTGAATTTTTTTTTAATTTTCTATTTGTGTAAGTTTCACTATTCTCATTCAAGTTATTAATACAATACACTTTTCATGGGAAACCTAACAAGCTACTGCTTCCCTTTCCCTGGTCCACTGCAGCCCCCTTGCCCATGAGGTAGCCATGATCTTATTTTTTAAAAACTTTTTTATTGTTTAATATAATATACATGCAAAGCAAAGAAAGAGAAACGTGATAGTTTTCAGAGTATCTTCAACAAGTGGTTAGAGGACAGATCCCAGAGTTTGTCATGGGCTATTGTACAATCCTCTCAGATTTTTCCTTCTAGCTGCTCCAGAACACTGGAGGCTAGAAGGGATATATATATATATTTATCATCATTTTTGTGTGAAAAATAACATATATACTAAAAAAACAATAAATTTCAAAGCGCAGCAAAACAACTAGCTGCAGAACAGACCCCAGAGATTGGATGGGTTACAATTCCAGAACTAAACAAATCCACCCATTTAGTCCTCACAGCACTCTCTATTGGTGGATACCATCATGTCCATTTTTTCTGGTTGAAGAAACAATCTACCTCGTCCAAAGTTTCCCAGTTTTTTGGCGGCAGTCACAGGATTTGAACACAGAGGCTCTGGCTCCATGCCCATGGGCTCATAATGACTCCACCCTTCTTTCTCTCTGGTGTCACAGCATGGGGAGGCGGTAGTGAGGGGTGGTGTAGCAACAGCCTCTGTGACTTGCTGGGATGTGTAGACTTGGAGAATGTGCTCTTTACAGGCACAGATTCCAAAGCACATAGGTCAGGGGAGAGGAGACTGCAGTTTGCCAAGAGCTGGTTCCCTCCGGAAGCCCATTTCCCTTTCTTTTCTTTCCTGCACGTGTTTTGGTGCTCTCCACCAGCTTCTTCATGCAGAGGTAAATTGTGTTTTCACAGCAAGGGGTATTTCCTTTATGTTCTCTTGAATTCCTGCCAGGGCTAGCCTTAGGTTGGTGCATACAGACATGTCAGATTGGAAAATGTAACTCTAGGAAAGTGATGGTTCCCAACCTGCTGCTTTTGCAGGTTTGTGAAAATTGGGCCAACAGGGTGGGTGTGCTAACCCCAGCTCCATGGGTAGGGTTACCCATTGCTCCTTCCACATCCCCATCAGCAGCCCCAGCCACGATGATTTCTGCCTCTTCCAGGATGGTTTCCTGGATTCCTGATGGCATATAGAGCCTTTAACCAACCCTCCCAAAAGCAATTGTGCTGCTACCAGCAACCATGTGCCATTGTACTCACCCCGTTCTTTGTGGGTTTCACATTCTTGGAGGTCTGAGCCATTGGGACCTAAGGTCCACCCTGGGTCCACCCCAGGTCCACAGCACACAGCCCAGGGCTTGTCCAGCAGCTACCTGGTCTGAATGGCCAGAGAGCTAAACACATGTTTTGTGTTTTTAAGAGTTTGGGGAAAAAATAAGAAGAGGCATGCTATTTGAGGACACATGACATTACATAAAAGTCAAATGGCAGTGTCAATAAACCAAGTTTATCGCAGTGCAACCCTGCTCAGTCGCGATGGTGGCTACCAACCCTTGCCCAGATCAGTATTTCCCCTTCAATTGCCTTGTTCCATTGTGCCTGGGGTGGTATTCCATAAGCTGTGGCCGAGCTTTTCTTTGTGGTTATCCTGGGTGCTTCCCATGGCCCCCAACCATTTCGCTTTCCCTCTTCCTTACAGAGTGGAGTCTGGCCCACTTGATCATCAGTTGCAGAGACTCCCACACCCATGCAGCTGACTGCAGAGGCCTTCATCCCCCCATCACCCTCTCTTATGAACATCTGCTCCTCCACCTATCCCAGCTGCTCCTCTTAGCCACCTCAAGGGAGTGCCCAGGGTTGTGGGAGGAAAACAGTCTCCCCCCTTTCTCTCTGCTCCCTGTTGCCATTCTCCTGTCCCTCTCCTGTCAGCATTGCCCTGGCAGTGCCCCGCCCAGGCAGTGGCAGGGCCTTCCCATTGCAGCAGCTGGTTCCCATTGAGATTGTTTCCAACACATACCGAGCCCGCGGCAGTTCCATCCTGTCTCCTCACTCACCAGCACCTACTTTTTCCTCAGAACTGGGGCCCAGCCTGACAGAGCAGCCAGCCCCTGCTGAGTACCCTCTTCCTGGAACACCTGGGGTTGGCCCCAGGTCTCCTCCGTAAGGCATTAATTCCAGCTCCTCCCTTTGTTCCTTTTTGTTTCCTGCCCCTGTTGGGAGCAGCCTCCTACAGTTCCCCCTCCATGACCCCTTCGTGTTTCCCTTTCTCCTTTTGGGTTCTGAAATGCTGAGTTACTGGTTCTTTAAATCAAATTATCTCTGCCTATGTAACTGATGGGATTTCTTCCTCTTTACATGATCCAGCTGATGGAAGCACTGGACAAGCTGACTACTTGTCCACTTGACCTCTACCTGCCATCTGCGTGGTCTGTGTCCAGGGCAACTCAGGTCCATTATGCATAACACCTTCCTTTCTTATGATTCCTTTTGTGCCCTCAGCCCCTAGCTTTGGTGCGTCTCAGGGCAAACATACATACACTGGTGATTTCATCCCAGGTTGTGGCTTTAAATCCCAGCAGGACACTTGAAACTCCAACATTGCTCTCTGTTCTCGGGACCCCACCATGGAGTCTAGACTGACATACCCAGGCGTCTGTGAGCATCCACCCAAGGCTGTCTATGGGAAATGCCAACCCAGCAGTGCCCTGGCCTTCCCTCCCCACCACCCTGACAACAGCCAATGACTGTCCCAGCCCCTCTGCTCAGCCGAGTGTGGTAGGGCAGCTTCGCAGGGTCTGTGCCACCCTGGGCAGTCAGTCCCCTCTCAGGCAGGTAATGTGGGCTTTGCTATGGGCTTGGGGTAGTGTCTTCCTCATCCCTGCCTTTTTTTGCCCTCCTCTCTCCTTGCCTCAGCTTCTGCAGTCAGAGGAGCCAGCTCTAGAGGGTGGGTCTGTGGGGACAGTGCCCCTAAGGGGTCCTGCAGAGTGGTCTTGTTTAAAGACTCTCACATAGATCCAGTGACTCCAAGGTGTTGGGTAAGAAAGGGTTAAGGTGAGAGTGCACCAAAAGAAGACAGTAGCGAATATGCAGCTTCTTTTCCAGTTTCTCCTGGACAGCTTCACTCTAGCTCTTCCCTCCTCCTGTAGCCTCATCACTGGGATTGGATAATTATGAAGAAGGTATGGGAAAGAGCAAATATGTGAAGACTGCATAATAATGTGCTGGATGGAGGCCTCTGATTTCCAAAAAAGTTTCACGAGTGTTTCTGGAGTGTAATTCATACAGGTCACTGCGGCTGTGCAAGCTACTGTGAAACATCGTATTCTGGGACAGAAGGCCAGTAGAGGGGCAGGGCAATGCATGCTCTGTGCTGTGTTTTCACAAGAGCACACTGTGTCTTTTGGTGAAAATTGAATTTGGGGGGCACTGGAGTGGATTCAGGGCACAGATGATGGAGGCTTAGACTAGGGAATGTCAGGTCCCAGAAAAGAAGCTTTACATGGGTAATGACATCCATAACCCAGAGGCCTCTCAGTTTCTTTTCTTCAGCTTCTCTTGCAGAGCTGATGTTTGAGAGGCAGAGCAGTGGCCAGTGACAGGGCAGTGCGTCAGAACCCCAGCAACTGATCAAGACTCAAGCCAACCATCCTCACCCAATCAAGGGATGACACCGCTTAGTAGGTGCCCTCCCGTCACTGCACCAACATGCAGCTCCCAGATCAGAGACCAGAGTATTTCCTCCTTCCTTTCACTGGCTCCCACCTGCTTTCTCTTCTTCATTCTCCCTCCTACTTTCTTCCTGCTTCCTTACCCCACATAAAGCTGTTAAACTTTGACACACTTTGTCATGTGGGATCCTTAATGAGTCCATGCCTATCAGGGAGGAGGCAATGGTAAGGAAGATAAATTAATGGCACAGAACATGTGTTGTTGGTAGGGCTGACTGGACTTGCTGATGGAACGGACATGGGATATCAGAGAAATAGGGAGGAAGGGTATGCCCAGATTAGAACTCGAGCAGTTTACTTAAGGGGAGAAGACTAGGGAATAGCAGATTTGGAGGGTAGGTATCAAGAGTTCAACTTTGAAATATTTGATTTTGAGATGCTAACTAACCAGATTCTAGGCATTATAGAGTTCAGAGGAAAGGTGGGAGCTCAAGATAAAGATTTGTGACACAGAGGTGTATGGACTGAATTTAAAACTATATTACTGGATGAAATAATGCATGGAAAATGGGTAGACAGAGGAGAGACAGGAGGTTAAGACTAAGTCCTAGTTATTTAATGTTAATAACTAAACATCAACAGCAGAAGAGGGAAAAACAGCAAGGGAACCCTGAAAGGAATGGTCAGAGAGGAAGCTTAAAAACCGGGGGACTGTGGTGTCACACAAGAAGAGAGAAGAAGGCACATGAGGATGAGGGTGAATTAGTTCATGGGAAGAAAAAAGTATGTTGCATGAGAGGAGAAAAGGGACAGCCAATGGGCAGAGCTCTTGAGGACATCTAGGTTTAATAAGTGATCTGAGGATTAATAGCAAATTAAAGACTCAGGAGACAGATCAAGAATGAAGAAGTTAAAAATAGTGGCATTTCCTTAAGGGTATAGAATCCTGCCAAATACAACTGATGGATTGAATATGACAAGACCAGTAAAAGTTTTATTGCATTTCATCATTAGGCCCTTTATAACTTCAGTGACATTTCCATGGCAAAAGCTGAGGAAGAGTGGGGGAAGGGGATGCTAGACTCCAGAAGCAGGAGCAGGAAGCCAGGGAAGGGAATGCTCCAGAGAAGGCAGTGTGCCGTTCTACTACCTCAGGAGGAAGACTGCGTTTCTCTAGCTCACCTAGCTTCATCAGGCACCCATCTGGAAAATGCATCCCTCTACCCACCTATATCACTCATGTGCTTGTTACATTTATGCTGGAGTGGGTCCTCATGGATCCTGCTACACCTCGCAAACACAGGGGCAAACTGTGCAGACTCTGCAGCCAGATGCACTAAGTTCAAATTCGAGGTCTGCCATTTTCTCATTGTATAAACTTCTCTCTGTGCATCTCTCCCATTCTGTGAAATCGGCATAAGAGTACCTAACCTGTAACATCGTCGTGAGTACTTGGTTTTGAGTTAATATTTTTCAGCACTTACAAAGTGCCTGGCACATCCCATGCATTAAATGGAAATGTGTTCAACAAATTATAAGGGCTTCTTATGCCTCTAGGCCCTCCATTACTACCAGAATTTCAATCCCATAGCAATGTATAAAAGGACATCTAGTTTGATTTGTGGACAAGATGTACTCAGGGGAGGAAAAATATGACTAGATCCTCACATTCACTTCTAGCTCAAGACAGACAGATATCACATTGCTATCCTCTGGAATTCTCCTTCTACTTATCTTTTCTTCACCTTTTATCTTTGTTATATACTCTAATTGGCTTAGCACCACAAAAGCTTTTCTTTTTTGCCCAAAGGCTCATGGAGTTTGCACAGCTTTGCAGAACTGAGACTCAGATTTTCCATCTTTCAATCACTCTATCTCAATGTGCACACCCCATAGTCACTGCTGGAGGGTGTGAGAGGGAGGGGGAGGGCATGCTGGCTCTTAACTGCCTCAGAAATGAGGTGACATGCATTCCAGGTGAAATTATATGGCCCCAACCCAACAGCACAGAAGGCTGGAATTTAGGGGAGCACACAAATATTTTAGAATTGTGAACTTTCTCTCATATGTTCTTACTCATTTCTAAATTCTGATTATTCATCATTATTCTCAGGTTAATGGCTGAATGTAAGAAGGAATGAAGGATTCAAAGAATGAATAATGTTCTTCCCTTTTCTAATTGATGAAGCCTTGATCTATAAGTCTGAAACTGGCATGTATATATTTACCACACGACAACATTCCTTTTCCTTAAGAACTTTGGATCAAAGGACACTGGTAAGAAGAGAAATTTTTAAAAAAAGTAAAAACATACAAATCAGCACACACAGAATGAGCAATTTCTGTGTCCATGTCTTAGTTAGAGCTCATGCCTTCGATCACCGGAATAGCTCCGTATTCTCCAAAAAAGGTGACATTATTCCAGAGGAGCCTCCCCCTGGGATGGGCAAGGTCTATGCATGTGGTGATAGGGCTTGCTAAGAGGAAAGCAATGGAGTTGATGCAGCTGGGCCTGGGGCACCTAAATGCTCAGGCCTGGACAATGTGGGGAGTGAAATGAAGTAAAAAGGGGCTGAGTGTTAAGGGAAATGGTTCTAGGGAAATGCAGGGTCAGCAGCCAGGAGGTCCAAAGTGACTAAGACAAAATTAGGGCTCAAGGAAAATCCAGAAATGGGCACCAGCAAGACTGTGTGATCCAGGCTAGGCTGTGTAGAGGGGATGGGAGAATGGAAGCAAGCAAATCCAAGGACCCAGAGGAAAGTCTATTGAGACATTGAGTGTTCCTTCAGCTGTCTTATTTCATGTTTGAATTACTCTAGATTTTCTGGCTTGATGAAGAACCCTGGGTTTTGGGTTTTGTCCCTGAAAATGCAGCCTAAAGGAAAGGTGTGAAGAAAGGAAGGATGGGTGACCAGCATGGGATGTCGTGTTGGTGTTTTGTCCCAAGCCACTATTATCCGAACGTGGGAGAAGACATTCCATAAGGAAGGCGACATTCATGCCTGTGTGCAGTACATCAAGGAATGAGAATCCTGGCCCCCTCCCTTCTAAAGAGTACCCCACACATCTGCCATGTGACTAGGGAGGACCTTCACATGCTCAGCCCTTGACAGGACTGCAGGGGCATTGCTGGACATGCAGGTAAGAGCATGCCCTGGGGACCTGCAGATGCCAGGTGGACCTCCAGTGCCTGCAGTGCACAGCACACCGTCACTACAGGTTTTATGATGCAGTGATTGGGGAGAAAAAAAGAGGCTCTCTGGGGTCATAGATTTATCAAACCATTTGTGGGTGCAGGTGCTAGCAGGACTCCATGGCCCTGGCTCACTGAACGCCTGCCTTGGGTAATCCCCTCCCAAGAAGCAGGGCTTGAGAATTACTGATAACCAATGAAGCAAGCAAAGACAGGATGCCACCTCCTGGCTGCTTTGTGGTGCATCGTGGAGCAGATGACTCCAAATCCTGTGTCCTTGCTGCTTTTCAGGAGGAGAGCTGTCCATCCTCTGGCTGCAGGGGAATAAATCCTACCTCCACCCCAAGGACCAGCAAAAGGAGCCCTCCAGGCTGAACCTATGAGGAGAGGCTGGCCTTGTGAGATCCTCAACTGAGGACCCAGCTGATGGTGACCAAACCGTAGCCCCCAGAGACCAAGATGACAACTGTGTGTAGTTTCATGCTACAAGTTTGCAGCAGTTTGCTGTGCAGTAAGGCAACTAATCCAGTGTTGAATGCCTAACTCTCAAGGCACTGCACTAGGGCTGGAAAGCAGTGCTGAAGAATTCTCCAATCCCTCCTCCTGCTTGTTGCCCCCAGGTAAATTTATCAAAGAAGTGATAAAACCGTGTGAGCAGAGTTGTGGCTTGTTGGTCACCCAGGGGAGTGGCTCCCACCTCTGCTCTGCAGGGCTCAGCCAGGTTCTTGCTGTAGGACCTGGAGCTGAATCCTGGGGAGCCAGTGAGTGCTGGCCACATCTCAGGATGAGGTGGCAGTGGGCTCGTGGCACCAGATTTCCAAACACTCAGAGTTGCCAAGGCCACGTGGCTACCAGGGCTTCTGTGCCATTCCAGGCCTCGAAGGAGTCCTAGAGGAAACCAGAGAGAGAGAAAGCAGCAGACTTTATTTGTTGCATGGCTGTGTACTAAAAACAAATAGACTACTCAATTATTCTCCATTCCCGTCCTGCTCCCCAGCGTTAGTTACACACTTTTTGCCAATTCATGACAGTGTTGACAGAATTATTATCTAGCTAAAATTACCACCACCCACAATGGGAATTTCTCCCGTTATAAAGCAAAAGGAAAAGTCAAAAGTGGGGCTAGGGAGGGAGCCTCAGAGAGAAGGCCTTTGCATCTCTCTTCTGGTGCTGCTCTTTTTATGCTAGTATCTCATCTTTTCCTACCTTAATGGCCCCATTAAATGCCATAAGAGTATTTGCAAGAGAAAAGTGTACCTGGAGATGAAGACGTACTAAATGCATTTTGAGGAACATAGATGAAATGATTTCTCAGTAACAGAGTTAATGTTCCAAAGAAAGCTTAGTTTATCTGACAGACTTTATAACTGCACTTCACTTTTCTTCACTCAGCACCTTAATTCTCAGCCACCATAAGGCTGTCCAGATGTTTAAAATAAAAAGCCCATTTGGGTATTATCAGAGAATACTGGGAAGGGATAGACAGACATGATGTTTAACTATGCAACATAAATTCCCCGAGTGTGTCCATCCAACATACTCTATATTCTCACCCTACTGAAAAACTGGACTAATAAATCGTAAAAATGAGACACAGGGCCCCAAACACTATTTACCTCTAGCCAGCTGCCATGACAGAGATGAGGAATGTGAACAAAGGTTTGCTGCACTTCCAGAAGGCCTGTGACAAGGCTGGTCCTTCCGTCCTCCTTCTAGAACCTCCATTGTGCCCTTGAGCTTCATTTCTGGCCTTCACCTTGACCTTATTAGATGTAGTTTTGTTCTAATCAGGAGAAGGCCAGCTGCCTTTTCTCATCCCTGGGCCTTGACTTATTTCATCCTTTAC
Organism: Myrmecophaga tridactyla; assembly: GCA_004026745.1. Lineage (NCBI taxonomy): Eukaryota > Metazoa > Chordata > Mammalia > Pilosa > Myrmecophagidae > Myrmecophaga > Myrmecophaga tridactyla. Next base: position 62,548 of record PVIY010005277.1, read on the forward strand.
CTCTTGTGCCTGTGCTCTCCACCTCTGCCCACTGATCCCTCAAGGTCCTACCTGAGTTCTGGTCTTCCTCACAGCCCACTCAGGTCTTACCAACCCAAATACATCTCTGCCATGTTCTCATGCTTTGTTCTGAGTCACAGATCAGGTATTAGTTAAGTTCTTCCTTGTATTTGTGGGTGTCAATAACTTGTCTCCTCCATAAGATTAACTTTCTCAAGAGTAAGAAGCTTGCTTTTTATTTAATGGGGCCCCCACACTGTTACCAGACACTCCTTACATTTGCATGGCACAGGAGCTACCTTGCAGTACTTTCAAATATCTGTCATTTTAAAGAATTTACAGACCATTTGTGAGACTGTGATCCTTGCCATGAGTCTACGACATTAGTGCTACTGCTTTTGTCCTCCAGATAAGGAAACATGGAGGGTTTTACCCAAGATCACATGGCTAGGAAGAGCAGAGTAATAATACCTTGACCTCATGAGAAGAAGAAAGTCATGGAATGAGTGAGGATAGGATGCAGACATGGATGAGTGTGCTCACCACACGTGGTGCTGCAGCTCAGCCTCAGGTATTTTGCCTTTCAGTGTATTCATCGTTGCTCACACTTGCTCATGCCGACTCATGAGAGGCTGGAGGACCTTAACCTGGGCTCAGGCCCAATTGTCCTGGGCAAGTCACTTGACTCCTTTGGGCCTCTGATTTTCCAATTGGTAAAATAAGGTCAGTCTCAGGCCCCTGTTCACCTGATGGTGGGCTCTATTGGGCAATGGGAGGGGAAATAAGAAGGAGGAAATTGAGGAAGAGAAGAAAGTTACTGCTGTTCACTGAAAAGGAGCGTTGCCCCTTCCTGGAGCAGAGGGTCCAGTTGTCAATGTCAAGGACCCTGTTCTCTGTAAAGACCGGTGATGAGTCTTCTCTCATTGGGCTGCTTACTTTCCTGCCCGCCATTTAAGGAATGTGCCCAAAGGGCACAGAGCAGGTTGGCCATGTGGGAGGGAAGGTTCTAGAAAGGAAAGGAGGAATTTCAAGTAAGGTTGTTGATTAAATGAGGTTCTGACACAGCTCCGCGACTAATCTGAACTTCTGAGCCAGCATCTCTTTGTCCCTACATGGGAGAATGAGGGGGTCCTTCCAGGGCTGCTGTTCGGCACATGGATCCACCATGAGCATTCCTTGGAGTTCTCCTACTGCTGCTACTTTACAAACAGATGGTCACCACTGAGAATGCTCCTGTCCTTTACCTGTAATTCCTAGTTACACAGCATAAATACAAATTTAACTTTAATTCAATTAAGTGGTAATGAGGTGAGGAAAAAATACTTGAGCATATTACTGCAGTTCGGGTTAGGATGAAATGGACAATAATATTTGTGTTCCATTACAGTCTATGGCACCTTTTCAAAATCTTATAAATGGCCCTCAAAATACTCTGTCTGCAATAGCCTATCAGAAGCAGAGAAAAGTAATCATAGTAAAACATATATGCATCTCAGGAGGACCTAGATTTAATTCACCTCAACAATTGCTTTTGGAGCCTCTATTAAGAACAATGCAGCAAAAAACCTGTGGTAAATGAAGCTGTGGAGACCCTGGATAGTCTGTTTCACTTTTCTGAGACCCACTTTCTTCATCTATAAAATAAATGAAATAAAATATCTCTTGTAGGCTAGCATCCTCTCTATTCCATAAACAACCATACAGCACCAATTTTCTATGACAGGCTGTTGGTCCTGATTAAAATACCAGGGGCTAGATTAGGTTGGTGTTACCTGGATGGGCTGTGCCCTGGACAGGCATGTGCCCTGGATGGGCTGTGCCCTGAACAGGCTGTGCCCTGGACAGGCATGTGTCCTGGCCCTGTAACTGTACCCAGGACAGAGCCATTGACCAGAACATGACCCCTTCCATGTACATGCAGCTCCTTGCATTAATGTGAAAGTTGGATCTGGTTGGAAAATTGACTGTGGTATTATTACAAGGTCAATTAAATATTTATTCCCTATATGGATGGTGAGATCATGTCTTATTCACCTTTTAATGAGTACCTGGGACAAACTTTCTGCAAGCACCTTGTAAAATTTAGCTGCTCAATTAATCATTTTTCTTCTCTTGGCTTGAATGAGTGAACAAGCAAGTCAAAGAAACACAGACAAGTTCAACAGTTTGGGCACAGGGCACTGCTGAACATGACTTTTAATGGAATTTGACATGGTTAAAATAGAAAGGAAGAAAGAAAAGTAACTTACAAATGATTGATAATTTAAATAAATAATTTAACTTTCAGATGAGAAATTTGAGCTCTCAGTGGTTGCCTGGCAGGAAACAGCTAGTGGTTACAATTCATTTTCTTGATTTCTTGAATGCACATGTCTACCAGAAACATCTAACCCCATAGAAGCATAGAAATCAGGGGTAGAAATAGATGGGGTGTGGCAATTTGACCACCTTCTTTTCCTGCTTAGCATTACCAGCCAAGGAAGAGGAAGAGGAGTTGTTTATCATTGACTGTCTCATCTCCCAGCCTTGGTTCTCCCATGGCCTCCATTTTTACTACTTCCCTCCTGAGAGGAAGGAAGCCCAATATTTATTGTTCCTTGACATTGCCGCAAGAGGTAAAATGTCTGCATCATTGAAACTAAAGCCTTTGGATGACATTGCCTCTCTGAGTTGCTGTCAAATATAAAGAAGGGGTAATAAAATGGATCTTGTTGATGCTGTTGGAGTCTCAGAAGAAATAAAGCACATAAAGCCCTCAATGCAGTAAGTACACAGTACATGGTACACATCTTAGATAAGACTTCCAGACCTCTGACTGTCTTTGTTCCATGGACCTTCCGGGGACACTCACATCTGATTGAGGTCTTCTTTCATTCTTGAGCAAACCTGTGGTCATCCCACGGGGCAGGAGGAACTGCAGCTCACACCTTTACTTTTCAGTTCCCCAACTTCCACAGTTCCAATGGTCAGTATTTCCATTTTGTTTTAGCTGTGCTTTTCCCACTGCTGCTTAAAACTTATTGTCATCTAGAGCTAGTGGGTTGCTAACACATTGTACAGATATGTCCTTACTAGGGCATAATCTGCCATTCTAGTCATCTCCCCCCTTTACCTTCACCAGCAAGGAGGCATTCATTCAAGGAGTTCTTATTTTTCTCCTTCTTTGTAATGTTCACTCTTGGAGTCATATCCTTTCTTACTCAATCTGAAGCCTAGGCTTTGTTCACCCAAACTCTGTCCTTTCACATAAGCACTTTTCACTATCTTACCCTCAATCTCTTTCTGTCTTAGATTCTCAGCAAAATTCCAACCACAGATCAATGTAACAAAACACCTTCTCTGTGTTTACATCTCAATGAATGTTGGATAAAATAATGTATTTCTATATATTGGTACCAATTAAATGCATATCTTAAATCCTGGCTGAGACCTCTTTCATACATGTTTAAATAGGCTGCTATATTCTACAAATATTCTTAAGAAAATTTTGACACCCTTTTCTTAAGTTGTGCTGAGATTATCTTGTCACAGTGTTCAAATGAGTCACTCCTGACTACTCGTGCACTTGCCCCCATGTCCAATTTATCAGCAAGACTAAGAATCCTTCCACTTATCTCTCTCCACCAGTACTTTTTCTATACAACTATAACCTCCTGTTAGCATTTGGTAATGTCCAAATAGCTAATTTTCATGTTTCCAGTATTGCCCACACAGGAGCCATTCACCTAGCAGGATTAAGAGTGACCCCAAAAGGCAAATCAGATAAGGTCAATTTCTGCTTTCCCTATCTTCATTGGTTTTCCACAATATTTTAATAACGGGGTGGTGGAGATTTTTCCTGGCCTAAGTAACTATGAAGTCCTACGTGATGGGTTCCAAGTCTCTTTCTTCAACAGCATTTGCTATGTTTCCTCCCTTGCTGATTTTGATGCTGACTAATTTTTATTCTGTTCTGTTGTATTCTGATCATTTATGGAATACGTCAAGCTTTTTCCCACTTGAGGGGAATTATACTTGCTGTTCCTTCTGCCTATACATCTTTATTTCCTTACTCTTTATAGAGCTTATTCCTTTTTTATTTTAAGGCTTAGCTCAAATGTTACTGACAAAGTGTCCTTCCTAGACTGCTCGATTTAAAGTGTTCCTCATCCTGCTAGCTGGCACCTGCATCCATTCCTGCTCTTCTTCTCTTACTCTAGTTGGTAATTAAAACTAATGTATGCTTTCTTTATGTTATAGATGGAGATATATAGCAGGGGAGGGAAGAGGAGGTGAGGGGGAGAAAAAAGAAGAAGAAGGTAGAAGAAGAGGAGGAGAGGAAGAGGAAGAACAATGGGGAGGGGGCAGAGAAGAGGAAAGAAGGAAGGAAGAAATGAGGGAGGAAGAGAGCCTCCATCTTGTAGATAAGGATGTTTGGGAAAGGAGATAGGACATGACTCTTTCATGACAGATAAGATGAATAGTTTTTATTCCATTGCTGGTTCCTGAATACTTGAGGTAGGAAATCCTCAGATAGCATATCTGATTATAACATGCCTACTTCACTCACATAATAAGATGGGCACCTCTGTTTAACACTGGGGTACACTTACAGAAACCTCTCCTTGTCCTTGAATTACTTCATGCCATAACATAACAAGTGGGAGAACTCAAGCCTACTCCAAAAACATATGCTTTTTGTGGCATTTGTCTTTATCCTGGCATCTGTCTTTCTCTTGGCATCTGTCTTTCCTTCTCATGACATCACCACCATCAGTGAAAGAAGTCAGTGCCAAAGTCTGCGTTGTAGGTTATATTGTGTTCTCCAGAAAGACATGCTCAAGGCCTAACCCCTGGTGCCTTGGAATGTGACCTTACTTGGGAATAGGGTCTTTGCAGATGTCATTGGTTAAGATGAGGACATATTAAATCAGTGTGGGCCTAACTCAATAGGACTGGTGTCCCTGTAAGAAGGCAGACATCTGGACATGAGGTACAGATACACAGATATCATGGGAAGATGGCCATGTGAAGAAAGATGCAGAGGTTGGAGAAGTGCTGCCAGGAGCCAGAGAACCTTGGGTTGACCAGATGCTGAATGAGACAAGAAAGGAAACTTCCCTGGAGGCTTCAAAGAAGAATGGCCCTGCCAACACCTTGATTTTGGAATTCTAGCTTCCAGCCCTGTGAGAAAACATTTCTGCCATTTTCAGCCACTCTGTTTGTGATACTTTGTTGTTGTAATCCTAGGAAACTAGGATTTTCTGAATGCACTTTGCCTCAGTGCCACTGTTCTCATCCAAGGTTCTACTTGTAAAACAACTTGTTTCCTCTCTTCCATCCACATTTCCTCCCATGCAATAATCTATTGTCTGCTTTCTTTCTTCTTTTCTAATTTTTGGCAGCATGAGGCAGAACCATGAGCACAGCTCAGGCTGTATATGTGCCTGTGATTAGTACCTCATTCTAGCAGTTTTCTAGAAGCTGGGATATGAAGCCAAGGTAGCAGGATCTCTTCCTGCAGTATGTTCTCTCTTTCAACCCTCTCCTCCCAGGATGGAAACTGTGGGAATATACTCTTTTTATAGAACACTGGACTTTCATTTTGAAAATGAATCCAAGTAGGCTGATCACTGCCTTATGAAATTAGCTCTCTTAGCTATTGGTCTCACCATATGTCTAGCACAGAAGGATTGTTTGTAAAGGATTGCTATTGAGTTCACTGTCACTGGAATAAATCACTATTGACCTTTCCACTTTTAAAAGTTTAATCAGCACTGGAATGGAAATTACCCAAAGCAATAACAACTGTAACCTTGGCTTCTGTCATTAAAACCCATCATCATTAGTGCTCACTGCTTGATATGCCAAGGTTCATTGCTATTAACACTAAAGAATCAGCCCAAGGTGGAAAAACTGGTGGCCAAATATCTAAATGGCCCCAGATTCAAAGTCAAGCAAGAATTTCTAAATGAAAATTCCTTGTAGATAGGAATATGCAGACAGACAGAATGCCAGCCTTATCATGGGCTGGTGGGCAGTGAGTTAACACTTATTAAGCAACCACTGTTTTCAGGTACTGTATTAGATGTGGAACTTAATGTATGTCTTAGTATCCTATGACTACTGCAACAAAGCATCATAAACTAGGCTTAAAACAGCACAAATGAATCATGCCACTGCTCAGGATTTTGAGATCAGTGTGTCAGCAGGCCATGTTCCTTCTGAAACTTGTAGTGGCCTCTTCCAGCTTCCAGAGTTTGCTGGCCATCTGTGGTCTTCCTTGTCTTGAAGATACATCATGCCAGTCTCTGCCTCTGTTTTCAGATTGCTAAAACAAATGTCATCCAGTGGTTTGGCTTAAACAATGAGAATTTATTAGCTCAGGGTTTTGCACCTAGGGGAAGTCCAAATTCAGAGTAAAAGCCAGGTGGTGGTGTTCTGGGAACTGGCTGCAGGAGAGCCTTGGCTGTCAACTTTTCCATCACAGGCCATGCATGGAGGCATCTCTGCCTTTCTCTTCCTGGTTCTATTGACTCCAGCTTCTAGGTGCTTCCAGTGGCTTCTCCATCCATCTGACTTCACTGCTTACAGTGGAATCCAGTGGTCCAGGGTAAAGCCACCCCTGCTTCATTTGGGCCACACTTTGACTAACATCTTGGAGGGATCTAATTTGCATCAGGTCCATATCCACCAGAAAGTCAGCAAGACCAAGAGCATGTCAAAACTCAGGTGCACAATTAAGTTCACTACAAATGGCTACATCAAGTGTTCAGAGTAGGTTGTTAACCAACAGAAGGGAGAGAAGTAAGTGGTAAGTAGAAGGTGATCTCAGTGTTGTGGAAAAATACATGTGCCTATCTACTAGAAGCAAATATACCAAAGTGTGAACTGTTTACTTCTCTGCACTGTAAACATTACATAAAAGAGGAAGAGACAATTGTAAGTGTTTTTGGTTCAGAAGAAAGGAATTTGAGGAAGTACTAAATGGTGTTCAATTCCAGTTGGGCTTGGAAGTTAAACAGGACAAAAGACTGAGAAAAATGCTCCCACCCTCCAATATTGCATTCCAAAATATTCAGTTGCCTTTGGATCACAGTCTTGGAATCAACCAAAACTAAGTTTGAATCCTAAATGTTGCCTTTAATCACTGTGGAACTTGAACAAGTTACTTAAACTCTTTGAACTTTAAAATCAGAGGTGTGATATTTATCTCATAAATTTGGTATGGAGATCAAATGTCAGTGTATATAAAGAGCCTCACACCATTCCTGGCATCTAGGAGCTGGTTAAAGAGTCACAGTAGTTGTTATTAGATTGCAGCAGGCAGGAGAGCATGCTCTGGGTGCAGTTCCCAACCTCTCCATAAAGGGCAAACTCACCAGCATTGAGGCAGGAACAAAGGAGTTCAGGCAAAGGTTTTAATTCAGGAAGAAACTGAACCACCCAAGCACTGTTTCAAGGGAAGAACAACTGCGGTGGGGATGGGTTTTACAATTTGGGGCAGGGATTTGGGGGCAGGAATTAGGTAGGTTTCATTGGCTGGTTTTTAGAAGCACGGGGCTAAGTTGGGTGTTGGCAGCCTTCCATTGGAGAAAGTTAAAATGTAAATGCTGCCTTAGTTATGTAGGGTTGTAACTGGTGGAGGGCAGATATTGAGTAAGCAGAGTTTATCACATGAGTGCAGCTGCCAAAGGGTAGAGGTTGAGTAATGGAAGTTTATCACAAGAATGCAGCTGCTGGAGGTTGAAAAGGTTGGGGCTGGGCTAGGGGAAGCTGTGTGAAATGTTTCCAGAAGTAAATCACATCACGAGGGAAGGGGTCCTGTCCTCTAGGCCTAATATTCTGGTCTCTTTGGTGATAAGAGGGAATAGGGGTGATGGTCAAGTTTCTGTAACTGGTTTCCTGCTGAAATGGGGCATAGTTGTCTTGAGGGAAAAAATAGGGGGAGGGGTGACCAGAGGTGCTGTGGGACAGAAGAAAAAGTTGTTTGTGCTTCTTCTCATGTTGGGAAACATCATTCATGTAGTCTTGAGTTATCAACCCGATGACTGCATGTGTGAACTGGGAGAGGAGCTGTAAGAGACAAGGCCTGAAGAGAAGAAACAATAATAACAGCAGTAATGGTGTTATAAGGGGTACAAGGAATGATTACAGGGGTGAAGTGAAGTAGGGGAAAAATGAAGATGGTCATGACTGGGTCCCATGATTAGCATCCCAGGCATTTTAGATGATTTCTGTGTTTTAAGATTTTAAGATTTTCTACCTGTCCAGTTTTGCTAACATAAAAACAACAGGTTTCATTTATGATTGATTGCACAGATGCTTCCTGTGACACTGGTGAGAGCATCTAATGCTGTCCTGTTTTGTATAACAACTGAAGCGAGGCTATTTATCTTCTGTTGTTGGTTATCAATGGCCCATGTGGTTGCATTCCAGGATAATTGGAATGAGGGAGATATTAAAAATTGACCATTCTAATAGTGGGATTCCTGCAAGCCAAAACAGGCTGTGAGAAGGGTATGTCCTATACCAGGTTTTCCAGGATAGGATTGGAGTGTCTTTTTTTTCCACTTGTAGTTGTGTTAAAGAGTCCTAACTTGGTTGCATAAGGCCATGAGGATAGATGTTTAAAGATCTTTCTACAGGTTGAGAGTTTTCCATTTTGTCTACAGTTTTAATGTGAGGAAAAGGGAGAGGGTAAGACATAGGATGTTTGTTGTTAAACATTAATCAGTAAAGAAAAGAAAGAAGATGGCAAAAGAGAAGGAAAGGATGGTTTGGGTAGATAGAGGGTAGAATAAGGACCAGATGTGTTGCCATGGCAAGTCCTGGAAGGTGCCTTGAAGGAATTCATCCAGCAGGAATGGTAGGAGATGTCACTTTAGGGGTTCTGGAAGGTGAGGAGATAGCACGACAATTTCAGTGAGGCACTGGAGGGGAGCTGGGAATGAAGGTCATTGCTGGTGGTTTGGCTCTTCTTCAGGAGGTTGGTCCCATGGGGTAGATTGATAGGCTGAATTAGGAAGTGATAAAGCTTTATTCTGCTTAGCTGTGCCAGGCTGTGGGCTTTTTGGTGCTAGGACTACTGTGTAGGGTCCTTTCTATGTGGATTGGAAGGGCTTTGTGGGTTGTGTAGTTTTGACAGGATGAGATCTCCAGGGCTGAATGTGGATGTGATGGTGGTATGAGGGCTTGGGAGGAGAGTGTTTCATGGTTCTTAGTTGGGAGAGTCTGGGAAATTTTTCCCCATGGAGATTTGGGTGGGGGAATATTACCTGAGAGGAAGGGGCATTGGTACATGAGATTGAGGGGCTGAGAATGGAGGTTTGTTGGGGGGGGGCTGCTCTGAGATGAGTGAGAGCAAGGAGTATGAGTCATATCCAAGAAGGGTAGAGTTCTGTTGCTAGTTGGGTAAGGTGTGTTTTTAGCTGGTGATTAGCTTTTCCTACTTTTCCCTAAGACTGGGGGCAGGAGCAGGCCTGTGGATTTGGCATGCTGGCCACTAGGCTGTTTCCTTCTGAGAGGGGGAGTAGGAGTGATTGGTGGACTTTGCCCTGGATGAGAATGATTTTGGAGGGGAGGAGGGCAGCTTCAAGCAGTTTTTTTTTAATTAGGGGTCCATTGTGATGGGTGTGCCATTAGCATTGAGAAATCCCCTTTGGCCCAGATGGCAGCCTGGTGGGGTACTATATGACATGCATATTTGAAGTTTGTGGAAGGGTTTTTGGATAGGAGTAGATGAGAGGAGAAGGAAATTTTCTTGGGGGATGGGAGAGTGAAGGAAATGGGAGAGAGAAGTTTGGGTAAAATGTTTCAGCTTGAGAGTGGGGAGGGACAGGTAGGGGTTATGAGGAATTGCTGGAAGAATGTGAGACCTTCTACTGAGCATATGATTGGCTCAGTAATAAAGGGGAAGTGAGGATGCTGCCAGCACCTATGATAGAGATTGAGAAAGTGGGTGAAGGCCCTGGATGTTTAAGGAGAACCAAATATGTGCCCCTGTACTGATTTGAGGAGATCAGCTCACCTCCAGCCTTGGTAATGACCTTGGCTCTGACTTGCTGATGGACATGTTGGGGCCTTTTTGAACCAGGACTGGTCAGGGTCTGTCACCATTCTGAGGAGGTCTGGGAAGGAAGATCCAGCTCTGGGTCCATAGGGTGTGCTGGAGGAACTTCCCTGGAAACAGAGTTTTCAGGACGGCTTGACTTCCAGTGACCCATACTGGGCACAGTCCTTGTGGGGGCCCAGGATCTCTGTAGGGACAGTTTGATTTCCAATGACCATCATGATGACATGCTGGGCAAGGGCCCAGTGCAGGCTTAGAAGAGCAGAGGAGGGGCTAGGTATCTGAGGTCTGGACCTGAGGGCAGTATCTGAGGTCTGAACGTCAGGGCAGTCACTAGGAGGGAGGCTTTGGCCTGATCTCATTTGATTTTCTGATTTGGCTTCCTCCACTCTATTATTAAAGATCTTAAAGGCTGTTTTAATTTAGCCTTTTTTTGAAGGGGTTGAGGGCCATCCTCTAGTTTCTATAACTTCTTCCTGATATCGGGGTAAGATTGTGTGATGAAGTGAGTGAGTGGGTGCACCTGGATAGAGTCTGATTCAGGGCCCAAGTTAGTGTTTGAGGAGAGGTCCCATCTATCTATTCAAGAACGCAGCTGGGTTTTCATCAGGTTTTTGTGATCATAATTAACTACCTTAAGGGCAGCTCTTTCTATGTCTTCTATCAGGCAGGATAAAGAGTGGGCCTCATGGGTAAGATCAAGGGATGCAGGTTGGCAAGTCCAAGGGGGAGGAGTGGCTGGTCTTGTAGGTGAGGTCGCAGGACTGGGTGAAGTGTTGGAATTCTTTCATGGGCGAGGCAGGGTTTTCAGAGAATGACTCTAGTTGGTTTTCCATTTGACTAAAATCTGAGAGTGAAAAAGGAACATGGACTTTAACTATTCCTTCAGCTTCTGTTAGTCCCTAGAGGGGTAGAACAGAAGCCAGGTACTGTGCAGAGTCAAGCAGTGGGGAATTAGGAGCTGCCTTTGAGTTGCCAGGGGTGACGGTGAGGAGGGGAGGACATGGTCCTTGTGAGTGGGTGAGAGGGGGTGAAAGGTGGGCAGAAAGTGGAGCTGAGAGTGCAGGGAGTGGGTGGGGGTGAAGGGACAGTTAGGACATGATGGCAGAGGTGCAGAAGAAGTACCATCCCAGGGATCCAAGTCGAAATTTTCAGAAAATTTAGGCGAATGGAGAGAGGAAGGGGAAGGTTTTGGGAGGGTAAGAGGAACAGGATTGGCAAAGAGAGGGATGGTTATGAGGGATGGTTATGAAGGTAAAAGAAAGCCTGGACGTGAGGAATTTCAGACCACCTGAGGGATGAGGTCCTCTAAGTTTGGGAGAGCTGGAGGATTCAAAGTGCTGTTTTCTGGCCATTGACCTTCATTCTTTAACTTGTATTGTGACCACACAGAAGTTGAGTAGAAAATGGGCTTTTTGGGTCTGATGTGTTCCTCTGGGGACAGGGTGTGACAGTTATGGAGGAGACAATGTAAAGTTCTGGCTTCTTTTTGGGGGCCTGAAATTGTGTTCCCATTTTCAGTGGTGTGGGTGAGACCAGGGAATTTTAAGGTGCAGGGGATTCTGAGTGAGACAAATGGCCCTGAACCAGTCAGGAATCACCCACAAAATGGGAAACCATGCTTAGAACTGACTTTTCTGGAGCCAAGTGGTCTTTCCCAAGAGGACACAGGTATCCCACCCTCTGTGGCCCTCAGGGGTAGTGAGGCGAAAGGGGAGTGGAGAAAGAGAGAGAGGAAGAGCAGTTTCCTCCAGCAGAAGAATCCTTTACTCACCCCACTGTGGCCTGTGTCCAGTGTTGGATGGGTGGTCGGCAGTGGCCGGGGGGAGATTTGGGGAGTTACAGCTATGAGGATGTGGTGGGCTGAGCAAGAAATGCAGAGAGAAGGGTGAGAGTGGAGAGTGAAGGAGGCCTGAACACAGGGAACATCACCCCATTTTCTGGTACATTGTATGAAATTGTCAAGGTCTCGCAGTATTTCATAATTAAAGGTTCCATTTTCTGGCCATTGTGAGTTCTTGATTAGTGTATTATATAGTTGCCAGGGGTGGCCAGGCAGTATTAAAATAGAATATGAGATGTTTAGGTCAGATTTGATCTCAGTAATGTACAATTTTGTATTGTTTAAGCGCCGTTGAGGGAAGGAAGTGCCCCATGCCCATGCCGCCAGCATGAGAAGAGGAAAGGTCTCTTAGAGCTGGGCATCCCCAGCTCAGATGGAACCAGACAGATAAGAGTGTCCCTCAGAGAGAAGCCAGCATCCCAGGTTCAACCTGAAGGTTCACTGCACCCTCGCCTGGAGGGATTGCCGGAGCTGCATCATAGCCTGGTGTCGTGCCTTTTGGGGACAGAGAAAAGTACGATGCATGGGGTAGGACCTGGATGGTGACAGGTAGGTGGGTGGACTTAACAGCGTTTGGTTCTGGTGGGCTGGGGTGGGTGAATTTCCAGCTCCTTTATGGGTGGCATGGCTGTCATCAGAGGTGGAGTTTGCAGAGTTAGTCCAGAGGGGCACCTCGGGGCCGTGTTCCGACCTGGATGGCCAGGACCACGGAGTCAGCCCAGGACAGGCTGCCAGTGCCTGCTGCTTCCCGCTCCATGGAACAGAGGGCCTAGGAGTCCCTTGCCTTGTGGGCTACTGGGAGAAACTCAGAGGGGACTGCACCCAGGACACTGACCAGGATCTGGGAGCAGGCCTGGATGAGCTGTGCTGCCCACTGCTTCTTAGGTCGCAAGGTTGGGCGCTGGGGGTCACCTTGCCTTGGTTCCTGGTTTCAACACCAACTGAAAGGCAAATTCAGCAGGAATGAGGCAGGAACAAAGGACTTCAGGCAAAGGGTTCACTTCAGGAAGAAACAGAACTGCCCAGGCCATGTTTCAAGTGAGGAATGACTGCCCTAAGTGGTGGCGGGTGGGGTTTTCATGGTTTGGGGATGGGAGTTTGAGGCAGGTGTGAGGGAGGTTTTCATTGGTCAGTTTGTAGAAGCAGGGGTCTAAGTTGGGTGTTGGAGCCTTCCGTTGGTGAAGGATAAAATTCAACACTGCCTTAGTCATCAGGGTTGTAACTGTTGGGGGTGGACGTCGAGGGGAGTTTATTGCATGAGTGCAGCTGCCAGAGGGTGATTGGGTAATGGAAGTTTATCATAAGAAAGCAGCTGCTGGAGGGTAAAAAGTCCTGGGCTGGGCTGCAGAGGCTGTTTGAAATATTTCCAAGGGTAAGTCACATCATGGGGGAAGGGGTCGTGTCCTCCAGGCCGAGCATTCCTGTAACTGGTTCTCTGTCCATACAATGGGGATCCCAGAGAATATCCACCTCACTCACTTGTCCCAGGAATGACTGAGATGATGTGTGCAGATACCCAGGCCCTGCCATTAGTGAGAGTTTTGCCAACACTAGTTCTGATTATTATCACTAGGAGTTTCTGTTGACTGAGAACAGAGGAGGACACTGATAATTTATTTTTAAGGAGCTCCCAAGTGGCAGGGCTTGTGGAGTGCTGGACAATTTATATGGACAGATCCAAGAGAAGTCCTAATCCTGTGGATTAATTGGGGTCTGTCCTCTTTGCCAGTCCAAACATAGTCCCTTCATTCATTTAATAAACATTTACTAGACACCAATTAATTACCGATAGGCACAGAGCTAGGATTTCTCCAGGTGCTCAGAGTACTGCACATTTTCCCTACAGCCAAGGTGTCTTCAGCCTTTCTGGAGACAATCTCTTACTGGAAAACACATAGTCTGTGGGCCACAGAGATGCAGGCAGACACTCTGGTAGTCCAGGGAAGGGGAGATGTGTGCACCTGCAGAGCTGGGGGTGGCCGGACAGAGCCAGGATCGAGAGTCTGCAGGTTCCATGAATGTTGGGATGAGAATTGGTTGAGACTTCAGGGGTTTCCATAGTCAGCAACTGCTGAGCGAGAGGGAGGGAGAGCGCTCAGCCAGGCCCCTGATGCAGCTTCCTTCTAGAGTTGGGTAGAATCACTAAAGTGGAGTCCGACTGTCATGAGTTGGTCCCTTGCTTAGAAGGATAGCTCTGACTTCAGACATTTCTTCCTTATTTCCAGGTAAAATCTGCATCTAAAGAGGGAATAGACTTGTTTTATTCCTCTGGAACAAGACTTCTCCCTTCACCACAGAATCATCCCTCACAAGCTTCCATCATTCCCCCAGCTACACAACATTTTTCCTTTAGGCTCAAAACCTTCACTCGCCTTTACTCACTGAGTACATTTCTCGTGAGCTCTGTAGAAAAGGCTGTTTAAGAGAGAGGGTGTGGGGTCAGTTGGCCTCGTGTCCAGTCCTGACTGTGGCTTGTCTGAGCTGTCCCCACCCCAATCAGTGAAAAACTGGGCAATCCATGTAAAACTTCTCGAGGGTCTCATGGCATGTGATACAGATAATGGAGAGCTGCTGTTCTCACCTAGCCCCACACTGCTGAGTGCTGGGGATGTTCAGGCAACTGTGACTCCTGTTTCCAATGCAGACGTGCCCACAGGTAGGGGGTGTACATGAGGAGATGCCTGTGGGAAGCGGGAGGTAAGTGCAGTTCTCTGAATGCTTCTGAGCACACAGAATGAGCAGCAAGTTGCTCACGGCCCTCCTGCCCCCAAAGACCACACAAGATAGACCTTTCCTCAACTACCTGGTCACTGTCTTATCCTGTCCACCTTCCATGTCATCACTGGTCAGGTAAGTTTTCCTTTTAAGTTTCCCTTCTAGCACCATGTTCAAACTGACCAAGATGCTCAGAATAAAAAGGGAGAACAATGGGCTTGTGGAAGATCATAATTGGATAATGATGATCAAAGACATCTATGGCAAAATGCCCTGGAATGACACAGTTATCCAGCCTGTCCAAAGTTTATTTGCACTGCTAAGGTGTCAGCTGTAAGACTACAGTGGGAGAAGACAGCGGGCAACACACCTCTGTGCTGCGTGCACCTGACTTCATTCCAACAGGGGCGTTAACGTGGCAGTGCATGTCACTGGGCTGCCCTGCTCCCCACGTGCTGCTCATGGCAGGATGTAGGAAAATGCTGTGCCTGCCCATGGATGGGGGGCCCAGGAGCCAACACATGCTGCCCTTCTAAGGAGACAGTGGGGACAGAATCCCGCCAGGAGACAGCTGCCAGCACAGTGCTCCTCCTGGGAGTTCCACCTAGAGTGAAAATGGGGGCCGTAAGGCTGGGGATGGGGGGTTTCCAGGGCCATGAAGCCATGTCTGTCCTCACAAGCCCTGTGTCAGCAGCTGCCAGTCCACCAGTATCCCTGACGGCTCACAGCTCTTGCTAAGATGGTTCCTGATGGAAGGTGGCTTCCCAGCCAGGTCATCATCATGGAGCTGACCCCAGCACTTCAGACCTGTGCACCTTGGTCAAGTTTCTGAATTTTTTCTCTGTCAGTTTTGACATTTATGATACAAAGGGAATGACAATAGACTAGATCAGTCCTTCTCTGCCTATTAGAGCCATGGCTGATGGGCTCAGCTGACACCTGTTTTCACCAGTTAGACTCTGTCCCTCCTCCCCTCAGCTCCCATTCAGGGCTCCTTGTGATCTGGGAAAAACATGTATATCTGGAAAGCAGGACCATTGTTTGGAATTGTGGGGCTGGCAAGTCTCATTCCAGAGGGCACATCACAGGCTGGAAGTCCCAGCACTGGGCACCTGATGTTCTTTTCTTAGTGTCTAGATACCACATAAAACCATCCTGTGTTGGCTCTGAGCTCTGAGCTGAGCTGGGCTGAGCTCACTCTCTCTTCTGACTCTTCCTTTTAAGCCTCCAGCTGATCAAATTAAAACATCATCCATTGTGGAAGGCACTCCCCTTAGCTGATGGCAGATGGAATCAGACAGATGAATTTCTCATGTTGGTGATTAAGTCTACAGCAACAGGACACTTGGGCACCTTCACCTGGCCCAGTTGACACCTGCACATAACTACTGCAGTGGGTTTAGATGAGAGGGGGAGGGTGCACTGGGTGGCACCTGGGGAACAGATTCAGATGTGTTCAAATCTTGGATCTACTACTTACTAATAATTGAATTGTGGACAAGTCTCTTATCCTTCAGGAGTCTTAAACTTTTGCTTGTTTTTCATCTAGAAAATCTATTTGGACAAATTTATAGATGCTCCTTTCCTGGAGTTTGGGGGCATCTTAGATGAATACAGTTCACTCAGTAAGTGTTTATGGACTGGCAAATCCTGTGCTAGGCATGAGGTTAAAGAGTGGATTGTCCTGTCTGCAGGGGGGTTATGCTCTTAGGCAGCAGGTGTCACTGGGATGTCCCTCTCTGGGCCCCCTGACTTTTCCATCAGAGCTCCTCGGTTTCTGGCATGACCCATTGGCATGCTCTCCATTTTGCTCACCACTTAGCTCATGGTAAATATTCAGTAAATATCTGTTGAATGAGCAGTTAGACATTTATCTCCACCTCAACTCTGTCTCTCAGGCTATGTAGATTTAAAGGAAGAACAGAATTTGGGGTGAGATGTCTGGCATCCTTCCTGTCCTATGTAGCTGTGTGATTGTGCAAATATGCCTATGGCTTGAGGGTTGAGGACTCTCTTCTGTGAGGAAAGTTGACCACACTGACCTGACTGGCATCGTGACTACATGTAATTGGGCCCCATGGAGACCAGTGAGGACCCATCAGGACACTGATGCAGGACCTTGGTCCTGAATCCTTAGTTCCTTCACTAAACCTTTCCATGACTGGTCCCTTGTACAGCACTAGTGAAGTAAGTCTGGAGGGCTTTGCACTCCAGGCAGGGGCATGGCAAGAGTAAAGGTCCTGAGATCAAAGTAACATATTTATGTGACCAACTCCAAAATATTGGCACTAGTGTATCTGAAGTGTGAAATATAAGGTGGAGAGAGGCGAGAGTGAGCATGAGTGGGCCCATATCAGAGACAGACATGTTGGTAAAGGGGCTTGAATTTATCCTGCAGGCAACTGGGACTTTGAAGCTATTACATCTCATGCACCACCAGCAGACATCCACTTAATTACACATGGATCACATCTGTGGCTGGTGTAGTTCTGGGTACTTGCTACTCATAACTCTGAACATCTGACATCTGCAATATCCTTTGCAGGTTATGAAGTACTTTGAGGGTAGTGGAACAGGTGTTTCCTTTTGAACTTGATGAAACTCAGGCTTAAAGAGGTAATGGCACTGCCCATGGTTAAAATCATACTTCCTTCATCTGACTGGAACATTGTACTCAGAGTTCAAGGCAGTTCAGATGCAATACAGTCTTTAAGTACACATCTCAGATCCTTGGTGTACTCTACTGTCACTGCCTAGGCTGTCCGAGTTTCTTCTTCCACTGCTCCTTCAGCTGATAAGAAATCAGGTTATCATATTGACCTGTTCACCCAACTGATTCCAAGCTTTCTACAGAGTGGTTGTTTTTTATCTATATGTTTTGTTAGAATATTTCTGGGTATATAGTAGCTCAATAAACTTTGGTTGACATAATTGCCTGAATGACAACAGGAGCCAAGCTTTTGATCTGTAATCTAAAGCAGTTTCTACTGTTATCACTAAGAATTTCCCATTGCTTTCTATGTGTGATTCCTATCATTGCAGTTAATTTTACATTTATTTGGAAGAAGGACTGTGTCTTTTGTTCAGCCCTTTTCTGTTAACGTACCTGTTCCATCCTGAATGTGTGGTGTGTAGTGTCTGGTTGATTGATTATGGTTTTGGAGCTCTTTCAGGTCAATCACATCCCTCAGAAAATGACATCCAGTAAAAACTGGGTATATCAGAGTTAATCAAGTTTACAGAACCCCAACTTAAGGCCATATTTGGGGAAAGATTTGGGGAGCAGTACGGAGGTCAGGGTAAAATGATTCTGAGAGTTGAAGGTAGGATTCTCCTCAAGGAGGTGGTTTCAGGTAGAACCCCAGGCTTAGTCATGGGATAGCTAGATGGTCATGGGCATGATATCTACAGGACACCAAAAGCCACTCCTAGCCCAATGTTGATACCACATCATGTCTTGAGTATATTTTCTGCATTGGTTGTCCGCAGTCAGAAGTTGGCCTCCTAAGCCCCCACCTACAGGAGGACATCAATGCCTTGGGATTCCCAGTTGAGCAGCATGGAGAAGACTCGGTCACCTCCGCTGAATTTTCTGTGATTGGCTTTTCTTTTTGCCCATTCTCCCTCATGTCAAATCTGAATCCACCTGGCTTCAGCATGCTTTACTACTGATACTCCATGGGCACACCATTCTGGATTCCTGCCAGGCAAACGGCTCATTTTATTGAACTCTTGGGTCCTTCATTATTACCCAAGATGAGAGTCACTTTCTGCTGCACATTAGTACCTCAGTTTGATGTCCTGAAACTCATGTTACAGAAGTTTGCTTATCCATCTTCTCTGTCACTGGTACCCTCTTTTCTTTGAGGCATGGATCCGATATTGCCACATCCTTTTCTCACAAACTTCCTTATGAATGGTCTGTAATGATGAGTCCATGGTGTTTAGCTCAGCACCGTTCAAGACTTTATTGCTTCTCTAGCCTCATCTCTTTATATGCTGTTCACAAATACCCTCTGTTCCACCCACAGGGAGCCTTCCTTGGTCTTTCAGGGCAGCAGGCTCTTCTTCTGCCTGGGGTTTCACTCTGGCCCTGTGACTGTGGATTACCTCCCATTCTGTCAGAACCAGCTCTGGTGTCACTTCTATGAAGACTTCCCTAGTTCCCTGGCTTAGAGGGACCTCAGGAGAATACTGTTTCATGATTTAAATTAATTGGATTAATTTATTAAATTAAGTTACCTTGTTTTATGATTTAATTGATAAAATTTCACATATATGTGTGGAAAAGTATGTGTGTACTTCTTTACAAAAGTGACATGTGGATACTTTCCTGTTATGAAATAAACAAGGAGTGCATATAATTAGAGAAAATGTGACAGTCCACTCCAACTCTACCCAACCACATGCCCCTGCCAGAAATAGACCCTGTTTGCTCTTTGGTACTATTAATATCTTTTTCTGTTTATTTCCATGAAAATTTTTCACTCATGTTGGAACACATAACACATATTATTTAGAGGTTATTTTCATGTCAAAACCAAATGACCCATTTTGTCATTTTAAATGGCCACAGAGTATGTCATGCTTTAATTATGAAACTGTTCCCCTTTTGATGAAATTTAAGTTCTCACTAAATGTTCACTCTTATGACAAAGACCAGTGAACATGCATATTCAGCAGTGGCCCAATGCATGGGTGAACCAGCAGCACCCATGCCATCCATACAGCCCCTGCCCCTCGTCCACATGTGGGTGATGGCCACATCCAAGGTGACCCCACCAGAGCTGCTGTAGCTGCATAAACAATATACAGTGGACCCCTTTGATCCAGTTTCTTCATGTCTCCATAGACTGTTCACTGGGTATTCTTTCCCTGCCTTCATTGAAAACTTAGGATGGACCCATGGCTTTTCTGTGACTTTCTATATTACAGTTTGTGGTGGTTTTCATCTGTGTGTCCCTGAAAAACCTGTAAGTCTAATCCATTCCTGTGTGATGTGAATCATTGGATAAGTAGGACCTTTTGCTGGGGCTAGAACCATCTGACCCACCTCAATCAGGATGGTCTTATAACTATCGCTAGGATGGGCCACGGGGGCTCAGTGGCAGAGTTCTCACCTGTTATGCTGGAGACCTGGGTTCAATTCCCAGTGCCTGCCCATGCAAAAACAAACACAAACAAATAAACAAACAAACTGTTGCTGGAGTCCTTTTTAAATGGAATGAATTCAGACATGAGATACAGAAAAGCCATGGGAGCAAGAAGCTGAAAGCAATGAAACCTGGTAGAGAAGGGAGAGATCAGCTGATGCCATCATGTGCTGTGCCATGGGTGAGGAGCCAAGGAGAGCCGACTGCTGGCTAGGTGAAGGTGGAGTAGTAGTGGCAGATTGTTGGTATAATGCCAAACAGGATTTGTCACATGGATTGGGTGCATGTTCAGAGAAGATGGAATGAAGAATAACTCAATGACTTGGGACCAAGTGACTAGAAACATGCAATTTGCAAATTCTGAAATTTTGGATAGGTTTAGAATGGCAGGTTTGAATGGGTGGGAATGAGAATTTAGTTGTTGACAAGATAAATTGGCCATGCCTGTTATATATGCAAATATGTCAATAAGTCCATTGGCAGCCCTCAGAATAGAAAGCATATTTAAAGACAAGATTATCTGAGATCACTTAGGCAAGATAAAAGGTTTAAGACTGAGCTCTGAGGCAACTGGGGTAAGTTAGAAAACATATGAGATAACAGTTTGACTCTGATGGGGTAACAAGAGGTGAAACCTCAGACAAAAGAATGTATATAAAAGAGAGCATAATCACTTATGACAAATGCAGCTTTTTTTGGATTAAAATAAGAACTTCAATTTGACCATTGAATTTGACAACACGAAGAACATGTGTGACCCTAAGGAGATCAATTTTAATGAGTATCATGCTTGAAGAATATTCAAAATGGAAAATATAGGGAGAGAAATTGAGCAAGGTAAGAATGGTTTAAATGATGTTTTTGAGTGATTTTCCTCTTTTTTGTAAATGGGAGCAGAGGAATGAGACCATAGCTGGAAGGGCATTTATCAGTGGAGTTTTGTTTCAAATTGTTAAGTTTCATTTTAAACTTGAGTCTGTATGGAAGCTAGGTTAGACACAAGGGGAGTCTGAGGCCATAATACTTGAGAAAACATAGTTTTTTAGTCACAGAACCCAGAGAAAGAGTGGAGTGCTTTGATGGGTTGATGCAGATATCATCAGCTCAGATGATTCAACCAGCAGGTGGGGAGAAAACACAGGGAGAGTAAGAGAGGCTTGTAAGTTTGCCCTTTTATGGTGGTCCAGTGTTGGGGTTTTTTAGGTTTCTGGTGGGAATCAAGGACTGTTAAGTTTCAAACAAAACTGGGAAAAGAAGAGGACTGGGGATCCAAGACCAGTGGGATTCATTAGTTTATCATTTGGGAACAGCTGCAGATTTGGGGTGTTATGTGACTGGTGTTTTTCATGGCTACAGGTGCATATATGACTTCTGGAAGGATTTTTGACCCAGAGCTGGGAAATGTTCCTTAACCATGCCAAATTTCAATGTAGAGGCAAGTAGCTTAGCCAATAGATGCTAAGGTAGCACACAAAAATTTTGAAAGCTAAAGCAGGTTTATTTTCTCTTTTATTCTAAGATATTTCAGAGGTTAATATATTCAAGGGAACAATCAATACAGAGAAAATTATTGATACATGTGAAATAGAAAGGCATTCAGAAGGATAGTCCTTGAGTGTGAAAGAGAATAGAAAACATTGAGAAAGTGGAGAGGTCACCAGTAAGTGATGGTCTGCCCTTGAAGTGATTGTTTTGTATGTTTGCATTTTCTTTAGTCATGTTTAATTGGTGTTTATATTTTAACTCCAATGTCCTAAAATTCATAGGCAATTTAGAGTGGTGTTAAAACCTGTTGCTTTGATTTGAAACAATTGGAATTGGACCTTGACTTTGTTATTTCTGTACTAAGTGGCCTTGGACATTTCACTTATCTCTTCTGTGCCATAGTTTACTTTCTTCTAAGCAATGACAAGAAGTTAAGAAGGAGGGAGGGACTTCTTAGAACCGAGATTTCATGAGGATGTTACTGTACATTTTTGTTGCTCCTTGAGATTAAGAACTGTACCTTTGAACTCTGGCTCCTTAGCATTCCTCTGGATTTTCTAGGTACAGTTGCCAGGAATTCCTCTTGATTCAATAAATAACTTATACCTCAGGTTCTAGCCATTTGTAATTGTACCTGAGACATATATTTTTCTTTCTTACTTATTTAGTTTGCTGACCTGTCTTTGTAATGCGAATTTTGGAGGATTGAATTATGTTTCCAGAAAAAAATATTTATTAATCTTAATCTATTCCTGTGGGTGTGAACCCATTCTAAATAGGATCTCTTATAGAAGTTATTATTAGTGAAGTTGTGGTCCACTGTATGAGGTTGGGCCTTAATTCTACTAGTGGAGATTTTATAAAGAAAAAATCACAGAAAGAAGCCAGATATCAACAGATACCAGAAGAGAAATGAAAAGACATCACCATTGCATTGTCATATGACAGAAAAGTCAAGAACCAAGGATTACAGAAAACCAGCCTGAGAATACCACAGTCTTTGGAGGAGAGAGCATTGCCTTATTGATGTCTCAATTTTGGATTTCTCTTAGCCTCAAAATCATGAAAAAAATTAGTTCTTACTGTTTAAGACAACTGATTATATTTTATATGTTTTTGCATCTAGGAAACTAAAATAAATATTGCATTGCTTGAAACTGGTTATATACCCCAGACAAGCCATGTTATCTTACTGATCCAATCTTGTGGAGGCAGGCCTATGGTCTAGGGTGAAAATTTTGATTAGATTGTTTTCATGGAGATTGAGCCACTCCATTGTAGGTGTAAACTTTTCATTAGATTACATCCATGGAAATGTGACATGCCCAAATTTGGATGTGGCATTTGATTAGATGGAGATATGACTTCACACATTCATGGTGGTTCTTGAGTAGTTTACTGGAGTTCTTTAGAAGGGGAGACACTTGGGAAAAAGCACAATTGCTTCAGAGTCAACATAGATGCAGACATTTGGAGATGCTTACAGTGCCAACAGATGTACCTGGGTGTTAAGCAAGAACTCACAGAAATAGCCAGAAACTGAAGAGAAGAAAACTCAAGCCCCAGGCAGTACTAAGTTGAGAGATGAAACCCAGGGTTTTGTCTCAGATCAGTCAGGTCAGAACCCACAGATGCCTAAGGAGAAAGCCACTGGAATCAGAGGTTAAAGGCCATGGAACCAGGAACCAACAGATGCCAGCCACATGCTTTCCCATGTGATAGACATTGGCCAACTCCACTGTTTACTGCTTTAGGCAAATCACTTAAGTGCTTTGTGCCTGAGTTCCTTTCTTTGTGTAAATATTAAATGTAATCATATAGTTGAATTCTATCTTGGCCTGTGGTTTTCTGTGTTAGTTATTATGCTCTGCACCATTTTCTTTATTAGCTCAATCATTCAAATAAGGACTCATTGTTGACATTCAGATCATGTGAGAATGAGTCAGACAATACAGGAGCAGTTTAGCATATTCATTGGGTTACTTTTTTTCTAGTTTGCTAGCTGCCAGAATGCAATATACCAGAAACAGAATAGCTTTTAAAAAGGGAAATTTAATAAGTTGCTAGTTTACAGTTCTAAGGCTGAGAAAATGTCCCAATTACAAGTCTATAGCAATGTCCATTCAAAGGTATCCAAGGAAAGATACCTTCATTCAACAAGGCCAATGAAGTTTAAGGTTTTGTCTCTCAAGTGGAAAGGTACATGTTGAACACAGTCACAATTTCTCTCTCATCTGGAAAGGCACATAGTAAACACGGTCAGGGATCCTCTCTCATGTGGAAGGGTACATTGTGGACACAGCATCATCTGCTAGCTCCTTCTCCTGGCTTCCAGTTTCATGAAGCTCCCCAGGAGGCATTTTCCTTCTTCATCTCCAAAGGTCACTGGCTCATGGACTCTCTGCTTCATGGTACTGCAGCATTCTCTGCTCTCTCTGAATCTTTTTCATTCTTCAAAGTGTTTCCCCTTTTATAGGACTCCAGAAACTTATCAAGACCCATCCAAATGGGTGGAGACATGTCATCACCTAACCCAGTTTAACAATCACTCTTGATTAAATCACATCTCCAGGGAGATAATCTGATTACAGTTACAAATATACAATATTGAATAGGAATTATTCTGCCTTTATGAAATGAGATTTAGATTAAAACATGGCATTTCTAGGGTCTAAACATCCTTTTAAACTAGCATACTTGTTCATACCCCTTGAATCATCACAGTATCAGCCACATTGGTGTTAAGGAGGAAGGTTTCCAGGAACACTATGCCCTTAGCAGGTTATGGATTAGAGACAGTGGTGGGGGGGTATGAACTATTGTAATCTGATCACTGTACTCTTTGGAGCTATCATTTCTACCGGGTACAGTGCTTTATAAGCCACAACTCATTTATATATTACAACCACAGTAGAAGTAGTTCAAAGATACAATGAAAATATGTAAAAACCTATGTGCAAAATATTTGACTTGCTGCTAAAAGATAATTTGACTACATTTTCTTTCTTGTTTTTATCCATATATATATTTGCAATTAGCAAATAATAGAATTTTATTTTCTTAATATCTTTCTTAAGCAACTTTCAAACTTTCATTTTATAAACTAATTGAAAAAATTATCCAAAATGTTACCACACAGGAGAAAGAATTATTTGTTTGATCACATTTATTTATAGTTAATTTCTATAAGATTTACCTTAAATGTTTAATATGCTCTTTATTTTTCTGTTTGGCATCTTAGCAAGAATATTTAAGATATCATTAAACCATATTAGCAATTATTGAAATGGATATATAGTACTCCCTTTCATGACAAAATCCATTTTATTAAAATGTCATAAATCTTTTTCACTTATATGAACATTTTAAATTGCTAAATAATTTCTGTTAATAAATTTTACTTAAACATAATATCATGTGTCATGGTCAGGGACATGTGTCAACTTGGCCAGGTTGTGGTAACTGTTTACCTGGTTGGGCAAGTGCTGGCCTGTCTGTTGCAATGAGGATATTTCATAGGATTAGATCATGATCATGTCAGCTGCATCCACAGCTGATTCCATTTGTAATCAGCCAAAGGAGAGTGTCTTCTACAATGAGTGATGCTTAATCTAATCACAGGAAGCCTTTTAAGGAGGACTCAGAGGAGACAGGTCCCATTCCTGCTTCGGCTGGTGACCCTCTCCTGTGGAGTTCATCCAGACCATCCATCAGAGTCATTGGCTTCACAGCCTGCCCTGTGAATTTTGGACTCTGTGTTCCTGTGGTCACATGAGACACTTTTATAAATTTTATATTTGCAAGTGTTCCCTGTTGATTCTGTTTCTCTAGAGAACCCTAACTAATACATCATGTAGGTAGATATCTCTTTCTCCCAAGCTTCATATTCCTGGTGTCAAAGAAGTGGTAGATACAAGATAGGAATAATATCCTGCCATTCTTGGGCTCCCAGACTCTGAATTTGTGTGAAATGGGCAAAGGAAAAGCTTCACCTGCTAGAGATCAACTGACATGTTTGCAAGGGCATCAATTAAAAGTTACCACACTTTTCCACAGCCAAGGATTAATTTAAAAGGATTTTAGGAAGCTAATTGACTTTTTCTTCATGGGCAGGAACCAGAATTTGAACCCAGACCTTGGGCATGACAGGCAGGAACTGTGCCTGCTGAGCCACAATGGCCTGCCCACTAATTGACATTTGTAAGTTAAGGACAGAGGCAACAGCATGGCTTCAGGTAGAGACATTGCATTATAAATGGCTTTTAATCTTTTTATATTATAAAAGATAATACATAAAAGTGCTGAACCAAAAACTTAGAGCTCAGATGATTATCACAAAGGAAATACTTTCAAATCCAGTAGTGTAATAGCCTTAAACAGTAATAAATAGATAATTACCAGCACTCCAGAGCCCTTTAGTGGCTCTTTCCAATAACTGCATACTCCTGATCACAAACATAATCCTATGCTGAATTGTATCATTTATTTTGAACTACTTTTAGACTATTGAAAAGTTGTAAAATTATTACAGTTTCATTGATTTCCTCACTCATATTCACTCAAAATCAGCATGCTATGTTTTTACAGTACAGTAATCAGAACCAGGAAATAAGCATTTTATGCTTTACTAATAATGTCCTTTTTCTGTTCCAGAATCCCATCCAGGATCCCACATTCCATCTAGTTCTTATTTCTTTTTAGTCTCCAACAATCTGTAGTAGTTTCTCAGTTGGTACTTGGCAATTTTGAATAATACAGTATGGTTATTTTGGAAAATAAATTTGGTGATTCATTGCCTTGCTAGCTAAACATGTGTCCCTAAATATTAGCTGATATCTGGACAAATTTAGCAAATGCAAGAGAGAAGTGATGACATCATCAGACTAATCTAAATCCTCTGATAAGTCAAGAAAATCTAAGGAAAGCCACTTATCTTTACAAATGTTGGGAAAGCAGTGGTTTTCAAGCCAACTTATGAGATGTCAAGAGTTAGTATGGTATTTCTGTTTTAATGGGAATAAAATATATTTTGAAACCCAAAAAGAACTTTTTAAGAATCAGTCACTATTTATTAATGGACATGATGAATGTTTTAATGAAAGCATTTAAAACAGCTGATTTCCATGCATGCATTTATTTCACACAGAATTTTTTACACGTGTATCTTGACTTAGTTCTATGTACTTCATTTCTATTCCTGCAATTGGAAATATGTATAAAGGGAAACATGTTATTACATTTAATCTCAGCCAAATATCTACAGTGTAAAAGGGCACTTAAAATATAATGTGATAATTGTCAGAGTAAATTTAGTTTTTAGGTATACCCTTAAGACTGTACCTTAAGGTATATAGAAGAAGTTTGAAAACACAACAGTCTCTTAGAGGTCAAAATCACAAGACTCACAAAGTAGAGGGTTATGTAAGAAAAAAGTAACAGTAAAAACTCCCATGGAAGGTCTTGTGCCATTGAAAAGCATCAACCATTAGATTACATTTCAACATTAAATACAGAGGTAAAAAATCAATGTACAATAAAACATGCTGTCTACATTTTTCAGCAAAGTATTTAATATAATTTCATTGAATACTCAGTCTTGAATGAGGGGATAGATAACAGAATAGTGCAAAAAAATAAACTCTATCTTTACATGGTTTATAATGTCATATAGTTATGTATAAATAGTAGTATAATATATTATTATCACAGATTATAAGAAACATGAGAATGATGCAGCATTTAAATTTTCTTGAAGTCTATGGGTAAGAACTAATTTTGGAAGCACAAAAAAAAGGTGGTGAAGAGCTTTACTATGTGTTGAAAAGGGCAGCTTATATAGAGCAAAGGCAAAAACAAGTGAGGAAAATATTTCTGATTGAATATCTAATTGCTTTATTTGTTTCTTTTTTCTGGTGGACAGACACCCATAAGTGGTCTATTTTTAATTGGCTGATATTAAAGCTCTGCCTCCTTGCATAGAGGCTGTCTTCTCAAGTTTCATCAGGTTACTTGGATTTGCCTTCCCTATTTCATCTTAACAAATGTTATAGTAGAATGATAGATTATTTTTCAAACATAGGGAAATTAATGCAAGGTGCTGGTTTTAGAAGTTGCATGCCCAAAAAGGTAAAAAAGAAAGCCTGAGCTAACCCACAGGTAATATTGTAGGAAGACATTGTTTCTATACCTGTGCCTAGGAAATCAAACAACAGAGATGGAATAACCAGAACCTAGGATCTCAGAGGAGACCCTCAAAACTCTGAGGAAAAGGTGCTTCCTGGCTCCTGCTAAAGCAGAGATCTACTGTTCAAAAATGCACAGGGCAAATTCCATTCGATTTCAAGGTCTGGGAGTGATTTATTTTCAGGGCTTTAGATTGCAGCAGTCCCACCCTTTCCAAGGGCCTATGCAGAGGCCTGCCTCTCTCCAAACGCCCTTTGGGGGACATTGGGGAGACCACCTTTTTCTCCATTCCACACCCTCTCCAAGTCTTTGGGTCAGTCATTTCATCCCTCTTTGTGTTGTAGGCTCTACACTTATGTCAAAAAACACCTATATCCATGTGATAGGCATTCACTAATACACACTTCTGTTCTACTTTCAGAGACATATGAAGGATTGTAGTACTCTGCCCAGTTAAAGTTAGAAATGGCCATCTGCTGGTCAATGAAACATGATAGGAAGCAGAGTGCATAATGTCCAGGAACAATAATTTAATTATCTGGTTTTGTTTGGTTTTACAGGCCTTTCTTTCCCTGTCATAGGAGCACATGTGAAAATGGAGATGATGTCCTAAATTCCAAAGAATCTTGGAGTACTGACCCTATATGTAGAATATATGTGCCTTAGAGAGCACAAAGCACATGTATTAGACTTTATGCCAAAAAAAACTGTGCTGTGCATTAAGGTACAACTGATAATCTATAGTTGTTTCCTCAGTATCCTCTTACTTATCCTGATTACCAGCATCTCAGTTAATAGTATTACTTCTAGCTCTAGCATTAAGCCATCTGGATTCAATACATTTTTACATCACTGCCACCCAGATGCTTGTCATAACCAATTTTTTATAATGCCATCTCATAATCATCTAAAAGATTGTGACAAATCAGGAAATGGATGTCTTATTCTTATAAGTACTATTGGTACTTATTACAAAACAAGGGTCAAAAAGAGGTTTAATGAATCTTAATTAAAATTTCCAGCTCAATTTATTAAGCAAAATTGCTACATGTCCTTCATATCTGAGTCCCATATCAAAAATTTCCTTAGATTTAAGCAGAGTTGTAGCTCTACAATTTCCTAACAATGGAAATAACACAGAGAATTCATAAAGTAATTAGAAATTTTATAAAAGTTTTGTTTTAATTTAATATGACCTTTTTTTTTAATGGAAAAAAATCACTATTTAGCATATGTTTAATTCTATGGAGATGAAATGAGATTTGGGACAAATTTAGAGATTTATTTGTCTCAACTGGTGGGTTCCTACATTTCATTTGGATTAAATTATTTCAGAAGCATCATATTGTGGTGATGTCATCTTCTGAAAATTCCAAATACAGGGAGATTAAAGCACTAGAAAAGTACCTACAAACTGTCTTCCTGGTATTTTAGTTTTCATTCTTAAAGTCAAATTAAAAATTAAATTTTTTCACATATACAAAGCACTTAGGAAATTCCAGAGTAATTACCTTCTCTTCAGTCTTGAATAAAAGAACCCATGGCACACAGTTCTTTCTATTATTTTATTTAAAAAATCAAATAATATAATTCAAAATTTATTTAATTACTACTTCTATGATGTTTATCTTATTGCTGTTATGTTGCTTGAGAAATATGTTATGTTATTCAAAAGGGAACTCTGCAACTATCATTTTCTCATAATGAAATACACATCGAGAATTTATTAAATACCAGACAATGTGATTTTACACTGTTTTATTTTCTAATAAAATGATATGTTAAATAATAAGGAAAAGGAGTAAGTTTTCAATTATACCATATTTGAGCAAAATCCACATATTCATAGAGGCATTTGAAAGGCTATTCTTGGACTATTTAGGAGAATATGGATTGATGTAAAAATTTCCAAGTCCCTTTTCTTATTCAAAAGAAAAATCTGTTTTATCATATGCTGATCTCCTTCCTCAATAGTCTTTGTAGAGCATCTTTTATTTCTTTGTTCCTCAATGTATAGATGAGAGGGTTCAACAATGGCATGACCACAGAATAGAAGAAGGTGAAGAATTTGCCATATTTTGAAGGGTCTATGTAAGCCATTGCCACTGTCCCATAAAACATGAAGACTACAAGAAGGTGGGAGGAGCAGGTGGCAATGGCCTTCTGCCTTCCCTCCTCTGATTTGATTTTTCAAATGGCTTGAGCTATGTAATCATAGGAAGTTAGAATCAACCCCACTGGTATGATGGTGAAAATGACAGCAGAGATGGTCATCTGCCACTCATTGTAATAAGTGTCTCCACAGGTCAGAAGTATGAGTGCAGGGACCTCACAGAGAACGTCATCCATCCGGTGGTGGGCACAGAAGGGAAGCAGGAATGTGGTGGGGCATTGGATGAGAGTCTCCACCAGGCCAGAGAGCCAGGCCATGATTATCAGTTTCTGACAGAGAAGGGGGTGCATAATGATGGTGTAGCATAGTGGGTGGCAGACAGCCACATAGTGGTCAAAGGCCATCACCACCAGCAAGATGCCTTCTGTAAGACCCAGACAGAGAAATACAAAGAGTTGGATGACACAGCCTGCATAGGTGATAGTCTTATCTGGCCCCCAAAAGTTTGACAACATCTGAGGCACACTGGTTGTGGTAAAGCAGAGTTCCACAAAGGAAAGATTGCTAAGAAAGAAGTACATGGTGGTATAGAGGTGAGGGTCTATGCAAAAGAACAAGATGATGGTCAGATTTCCCAGGATAATCATGGTGTAGAAAATTATGGCAATCCAGAAGAGAAACATTTCTAGCTGGGGCCATTCAGAGAAGCCAAGAAGGATGAAGCCAACTGGGAAACTTTCATTGGTCATTCCTATTGGGTTTGGACATAATTACAAGAAACATTGTGTAAACTGAATTTGTAGAAAGGCTCTGCTGCTATTTGCTTAGAGAGGGCAACATTATCTTTCCAGGCACAGAATATGTGAAAAGTTTCTCTTAACTTAAGCCAATATGATATAATCTCTCTTTCATATTGCTTACACTGTTTACACTGAAAAAACATTAGTAAAATACTAACCCTTGGAATCTATCTCTAAAATCTGTAATCCAGTCAAATCCTCCTGATTACTTTAGATCACTTGGCATATTCTTCCTAGGTTTTTCTTTCGGTCAAATATGTTGTATCTTTTATATAATATTTATAATAAAATGCTAACCTCAAGTTTTATTTTTCCAATATATTTTCCCCAAGAGTAAGAGAGTATTACTTTACAATATTTTACCATAATAATGGGGACATGTGTAATGAGATAATCCCACACACAAGGACTTCTGCTCACAGTGGTTGGTTACACAGAATCAACAATGAGACCCTGTAGTAGTCATTCTTTGAGTGCTGAAGAAGCACCTTGGCATTGGAGACACTCAGCTTTTTAATAATGCAAACCTAAGTTGATTCTCTTATCTCAAGTAAGTTCATTTAAATTGCTTTCAGTAAACAACTTAAAAATCTAGTCAGAATTCTCATTTACAAAAGAGTTCTAATAACTTCCTCTTTACTGTTAAAAGGGATAACAGTATAAGAGTGTCTACTAACTTTTATCACAGGACACTAAGCATTACTAAGACTAGTAGGACAAAATTATCATACTTTTTATCTAATTTCTCCCCCACAAATATTCATTATTGTTACCCTCAATAATCAATTCAGTATAATAAAAAATATCAACCAAACAACATCTTTTAAAAATTGAAATGAAACATAATTTCAAAACTGTGAAATCTATAATTATTTAAGGCTTTGTTTTATGACCAGGAAGTAAAGGTGACACAAAGACATTAGGTAAATACTGCCTTTGGACATTGGTTTAGGAGAAGTTTTCATGGTATATTAATTTATTCTCTTCAGGAATGTTTAAATAATTTAGAGGAAATAAATAACAATGTAGGCTCAAATTATGCTGCTAAGTAAAAAATTTGAGTCATAAAGTGTTAAAATTACATAATGAAAGTAGTCAAACAAGGCAAAAATTTAAAGAATGCTACATGGTAGTATCTGTGTTCAATAACACTTTCATTCTTATTTATTCATAGTCTTCCACGTGCCAGGCATTATGCTGTGATTTTAGCATGCACTTGAATGAGAAAAAGGAAATTCCTGATTTTATAGATTTCACAGGCCCTAAAGACAGAAAGATCAAGTAAATAAATGATCAAATAAATAAATCATAAGAAGTCAACAATTTCATATAGTAAATTCTATAAAGGAAAACAGCAGGGTATTAAAATAGAAGATAATGCTAGAAGATACAAGAACCAGAGGAGAATCATTTCACACATAGGCAAGAGGAAAAGCAATAATCTTGCTATAAAAGTGTATCAGGAAGCAGTGCAAGGGTAGTTCAGTGGTAGAATTATCACCTGCCATGCAGGAGACCCTGGTTCAATTCCTGGTCAATGTACTTCCAAAAACAAACAAACACAAACAAGACAAAATTTCAACAAATGGTGTTACAATAATGGGATACTCACATGGGAAAATAATGAAATGTGACCCTGTCATATAGCATACAAAAAAAACATGTATCAGCAAAAATTGCTGGCCTGCCTGGGGAAAGCAGAAGTGAGTGTGCACTGCGGTTACATTGGGTGAACTCAGCTTCTCTGTTTTAACTTCTCAAAATTATTTTCCTGAACTCATTTTATTTTTTTCTCTGCAAGGTATCCCTGAATTAATTACACAATGTTTATTCTCTCTCCTCAGGCTGTGCTATATGTTCAGTTTTCTCAGTTTCTACAGTTGCATTTATTTAGTTTACCTACCTAGCCTGGTTTATAATGTGATATACTACTAAATTGTGGAATTTGGGCAAAAATTTTCAGGCTGTCCATCTCTGATTTTGTTTTGAAAATACTATGGGTTTAAGACTTCCTTATTTAAATAAAAATAAATTCAAGCCAGTGACATTTAAACTTTCATAACATTCCACCTAGGAAAAGCTTGCATAATACTTTTCCTCTTAATTTGAATATAGGCTTCCAATATTTTTGCAAACCCAAATCAATGCTGAAATGAATAGTCAAGTGGAAAATTCACATATGTATCTGTGACTACATTTTTAATTATAAATAGTAGTGTACCTATTTTGGTTCATGCATTCAGGTTGCTTTCCATGAAGGATCTCACAAAACCATAAATGCACTTGGGAGAGTTTTTTATTTTACTTGCAGCATCACTGATGATCATTGGTTTTTCTTCCTTTCCATTTGGTAAGTTAAGGAGAGGCAGGTACCTCATTGTTGGTTTAACTTGCACTTTCATTATTTATGCATTCTTTTGAATTTAATGTTTATTTGCAAATTCTTCTGCACTGAAATTTTTCCTTGTGCTGTCTCTTATTTAAGTTGATATGTTTATCCTTTTCTGATTAGTTTGTAAGATATTGATATAAATTACCTTTATTTAACATGTTTTTGTTTAAATGTAGCCCACAAAAATACTCTACTTAAAAAAAACATATTTTAATATGATTTGCTGCTCTTTCTTCTCAGATATTTTTCCT
This sequence comes from Myrmecophaga tridactyla, assembly GCA_004026745.1. Taxonomy (NCBI): domain Eukaryota; kingdom Metazoa; phylum Chordata; class Mammalia; order Pilosa; family Myrmecophagidae; genus Myrmecophaga; species Myrmecophaga tridactyla. The sequence goes on from PVIY010005277.1 coordinate 95,534, forward strand.
TTATTTAAAATCAAATTTATCTTCCACAGTATTTTCATTATTACCTATCAAATAGTTTAGGTAAAACTTTATCTTTACTTTTATCTACTTTGTTTTTAGTTTCCTTTTCTATGTTTAAACTTTTAATCAGTTTGACTTTTATTTTAGTATAAAAACAGAATATTAAATTTGTTCCTAACTAGTTGTTAAATTTTCCCAGACATAGCAATACACTAGAAACATGACAGAAGCCACACATTCCA
>PVIY010005278.1:0-95748 GCA_004026745.1 Myrmecophaga tridactyla
CCCCCCCCCCCGGCCGACTACAAATGGACTCAGCTGTGGATGCAGCTGATGTGCTCATGACCTAATCCTGTGAAATGTCCTCATTGCAACAGACAGGCCAGCGCCCGCCCAACCAGACAAACAGGCACCACAACTTGGCCAAGTTGACACGTGTCCCCAACCATGACAATAGGTCTGATTAAACAATGGATATTTATTCACTCATGGTTTTGAGGCAATGAAAATTTCTAAATCAAGGTTATGCTTTATTCTCAAAGACTGGCTGCCAGTGATCCTTGGCTCCTCTGTCACATAGCAAGGCACATGGTGGTGTCTGCTGATCTTTCCCTTCTCTCCCAAGTTTTGTTGATTTCAGATTCCTAGACTTTCTTGGCTTTTACTCTCTCTATATTAATTTCATTCCTTTTATAAAGGACTCCATAAATAGAGTTAAGACCCATTTTGAATAAAGTCACATCTTAACTGAAGTAGCCTCATGAAATGGTCCTGCTTGCAATGGGTTCATGCCCATAAGAGTGGATTAGATTTAAGAACATGTTTTCCTGGGGTGCACACAGTGTCAAACCACTACATTTCACCCTCTGGACCCCCAAAAAACATGTCCTTTCATTACATGAAAAATAAATTCATTTCACCATAATATCCCAAAAGCCTTAAGTCATTTCAGAAACAATGATTATGCTTAGTGCAAAGTTGCATCAAAATCTGCTATGTAGGGTGTGTAAGAGTAATTCAGTGGTAGAATCTCACTTACAAACAGGAGACCCAAGTTCAATCCCTGGCTCATGAACTTTCCCAAAAACAAACAAACAAGCAAACAAAGATAAAACAAACAAACAAAATTCAACAAAATGGTGTTGCAATAATGGGATACTCACATGGAAAAAGAATGAAATGTGATCCCTGCCATACAGCGTACAAAAAAAACAAAATCGGTTATGCGTATGGTCTATCTTGTGACACAATTTCCCATGGTCTTTGGACCTGTGAGACCTAGAGAACACGTATCTGCTTCTAACATACAATGGGTAGACAGGCAAAGGTTAAACATTTCCATTCCCATGGGGAATTAGAAGGAAAACAAGGGTCACAGGTCTGAAACAATTCTGAAACCCAACAGGGCATACATCATTAGAGTTGAAGGTCTGAGTCATGTATAAAATGAGATTTTATCCTCCAGCCATGATGGAATGGCAGCCCCAACCCTTCCCAGTGCTTGAACAGTGAACATGTTTTCCCAAGCACTTGAGGTGAAGGCTCTACCATCTTTAAGCATCAGGATGACAGTCCGGCTCTCTACAAACATTGTGGTACAGGCTCCACCTTCTGAGAACACTGGGGTTCCAGCACTCTTCTTAAACAATGGGATGGAAGACTTGTCCTTTCCAATTGATGGGACAATTCACCTTGTCCACACACATGGGTGGGTCTCTCGGCCTGAGAAGATGTCTTTGGGAAAGGCCTCATCTTTCATTTATCTGCTCTTGAAGTGATTTTTCCTTTAATATGTCCCTTTTCTGTCCATTTTAATCCAAGCTGGCAGTGGTTTTGTTCATACAGATTTTGCAAAAAAACGTGTCAATTTTGCATGTAGTACAAAGGGGTCCAAACCATCAGACAGCAGGACTTTCTCCAGATCCTTCCTGGATAACTGCATTTCTAATTCTAACTTCCATGGGAATTGCTGACTAGTTCCAGGTTCATCTACAACCTCACATGGAGCACTGTTCTCTGGGACTGGCTTTCTGGAAACTCAGAATTTTCCAAACTACCAGTTTTTGTTTTCTTTGTGTTCAGTTCAGTTCTCAGTTTATCCCTTTTCTCTCACATTTTACCTTAAGCTGCAAGAAAAAACCAGGCTTCACTTTGCACATTTAGTTTGTAAATCTCAACTAAATAACAAGTTTATTACTTTCAAGTTCTGCCTTCCATTCAATACCAGTACTCAAATTCACACAAGTTTTCTGCCACTTTAAAGCAAAGATCACCTTCCCTCTAATTTCTAACACATATTCATCATTTCATCTAAGGCCTTTTCAGACATTCTTTTAGCATCCATATTTCTACCAACAGTCTCTTCAAAGCACTCTAGGCCCTTTCTATCAAGTGCTCCATAATTCTTCCAGTCTCTTGGTAATGATAATTCCATTATGCAATTCCATAATAGCCTTTTCCACACTTTTGGTATTTGCAATAGCAGCACCTCACTTTTCTGGTACCAAAGTTGTTTTAGTTTCCTAGGCTGTTGAAAGCAAATACCATGAAATGAGTCAGATTAATCAATGGGAATTTATTTACTGACAGTTTTGAGGCTGAGAAAATGTCCAAATCAAGGCATCATCAAGGCTGCGTGGTCTTCCCAAAGACCAGCGTTCTGGGTCTAGCTGCTGGTGATCTTGGCTCCATGACTAGGCACATCACAGCATCTGCTGGTCTCTCCCTTCTCTTCTGACTGTTGTTGATTTCAGCTTTGTTCTTTATAGCTTTTTTGCTTTCATGTCTTGAATTCATTCCTTTTATAAACAAATCCAGTCATTGGATTATGACTCATCCTGATTTAGGTTGGTCACACCTTAACTGAAGTAACCTCATGAAAAGGTCCTAATTACAATTGGTCCACACCCACAGGATAGGATATAAGGAGGGCTTGGGTCAGCAAAGGGGAGAAGAAGATGTCAAGCAGAGAGAGGAGCTTTATAAGAGCCTAAATTAAAATGCTATGTTCCAAGAACTGCCCAGTGTCCAGTCAACCTTCCAGACTGGAGAGAATCAGAGGAGAATAGTTGGAGAAGAGATCAGAAAGCAAAAAGGAAACAGATCTTATAAGACTTCTAGGCCATTGTAAGGACTCTAACTTTTACCTAAGGTGAGATGGGCCCAATGTAGGATTTTGAAAAAGGAATGGCATGATCCTGCTTAAGTTTTAACAAGATCATTGTGTTCATTACACATTGAAGGTGAGCAAGGGCTGAAGCAGGAGACCAGTTAAGAAGCCTCTGAAATAGCACAGCTAATGACCTTGGCTGTTTAGAAAATGGAGCCAGCAAGGAAGATTGTGAGATCCAGTCAAATTTTGAACGTATTTTGGATGTGGAGACTACGGGGTGTCTTGGCTCGGCTCTTTCCACTCCTCCTACTCTACTGGGAGTCATTCCCACAATGTCTGACCCAAATCTGTGGGAAGGCAGTTTTTGTAAATTTTCTGAGAGCAGTAAATATTAGTTGTCACAGGAAAGAGCAGTTAGAATTAGGAACACCATTTTTTATTAGGGGTAGAATCTTCTCAAGTGAAAGAATTGCTATTTATTAGATTTATATCTCCTTTAATGTTGATATAAACTTGAGAAAAAAAACTTGCTCTCAAAGCAGGTAGAGATTGCTAGCCACAAAACTTTTGTTTTTCTGAGAAGATCATGCTAGCTGAGGACCAAACTGAAAAGATGAGAATATCCAAGAGGATTCCTCTTGGTGGTGTGTCTTGGCCATTTTACCCCTTGGCATTCAAAGGCATAATGCAAATAATGCTAAAGATCTGCAGTTCTACAGCATCCTCTGAAAGTAGTTCAGAACTGTGAAAAGCATTGGCTCCAAAACACAAAAAGAAAACTACAAAATGAAAATTAATAAATATTTAATCAAATTTTAATTAAATGTCTACAAATGTATATCTTTATGTCAACCTCATAATTGTTACAATTTGAACTCATAAAAGAAGCCATGATATATGAAAACAATTTACAGGCAATATTTTCTCACTTTGCTGAATTCCTGAGTTCTCATGATTATTGCAGAAAAAGTTTAGCCAATTGTCATGTTATTGGGTCAGTCCTAGCTAACTAACTAAAAAAGAAAAGTTAATACAATCTTTTCAAAATTGTTTACTGCAAAAAGTCATTTAATGTGATATCTGGGTGTTTGTTAGGTCTGAGAAAGGGGAGACAAGGTGCTAATGGAAGTCACAGGGGATCTTTGGGGGAAACTGCAACATCAGCTAGGGACACTTTATTAAATGTCTTCAATCCCCATGAAATCTTCACAGAAAAGCCTAATGGCTTGTGGAGCTGATCACCAAAGTACTGATTCTGTTTCAGGGTAGCATGGAACAGGAACAGAGGTTGCCTAGGAGAGGAAAATTAAGTCTGGGTAGCATTGAAATATATTAAATGTTGAATCTGAACATGTTTTAAATTAAGCAAGCTAAAAACAATACACATAGCATTTTCTAGAAAAATGCTATAAATTGAAATTTTGGTGTTTGCAAAACGTATGAATTTATTGTGTTCAAGAATGTTTGGGCTGTGTTCATAATCTATGATTGACAGAAACAAATAAAGCCTGCTCCTTTAAAAATGAACACAAACTCTCTTTTTAAAAAAGAATAATGAAAGTGAATTATCCAGAATATTTTCTCTAGCCTTAAACTAAAGAAAAGCCTAAAGCCACGGAATCATGTAACACTTCCATATCAAACAAAGGGCTGAATATACCAACAGGAATATTTCCAACACATAACAAAATGGGGGGAATACAAATAGCCTAAACAAAATTATTGCCAGTAATAATTTGTCACCTTATTAAAATGTAAGTTGCTAGAATGCTGTATTATTAAATTATTCTAATAATGGAAAGATTTGCACCAAGTTTGTTGCCATATGAGGCAAGATTTGAAATTTTGCCATTTTCAAACTTTGATTGAAATGCCAAATTTAAAATAGCTACCTTTCTAATTGTCCATCTAAAAATGAGACTCCCTCCAAATCCAAAGAACGTATTAAAGATTTATCTCTGTGTTGTCATTCCTAGTCACCACAAATCCATATCAACCCCTTCCCATTATAATTTTCAACAAAAGAGGATGAATAGGTTTAATGGAGTTCCTGTATTCTTTTTCTTTTAATCAACAATTTCAGGATTTGGTTGTCTAGTAGACGTCTTATTCCTAGATCAACTGCAAGGTCTAAAAATCCATTTAAACCATCATACAGCAAGAACAATGGAACATTTGAGAACACTAGTTTAGTATTCATACAGCTCATTCAAAATCACAATTAAGCTTACTAATCAGACAGGTTCTATAACTTGGGTACAATTATGTTCCTTAATAGGGAACTCACAAGGTTTTCATAAGAATTCTATGAAATTCCTATAATATGTCACAATCTAGGAACCTTTGCAATAGTCCTTCACCTTGATAACCTATGCTCTTGAATTCAACTCTCAGAGTTTGCACATTATAATTAGTCCATATTTGTGAGGTTTAAAAATATTTGTCTTCTCATTTATGACTTATTTCCTTTAAAACACTGTCCTCAAGTTTCATTCACCTACTCACATGCCTCATCGCTTCATTCTTGCAGCGCACAGGAGGCTAGGGGTAGGGGTTGCCGTTTAACCCTGCAATCCCATACTTGGGTGTATAGTTGGAGGACCTGAGAAGCAGGGGCATGAACAGACATTTGCACACTGGTGTTTATGGCGACAGCATTCGTGATTTGCAATGGATGGAGATGACCTAAGAGTAGTCTTGCTTTTAAGAGTCAAAATAAAGTCATTATTCACTAATTGGTGGAGCCACATGGGTGTGGGTAAAGACTCCATTTTGGACCGAAAACTAAATACAGTATTAACTCAAATCTAAAGTATATAGACCACAAGACCATTTCTTCAAGTCCCTGTTACAGGCCAAGAATAAGACCGAGAATTCTCATCTGTGCACAGATACCGCCAAGTCATGCCTCTGGCCTCTTCTGTAAGTACCCACAGAAAACGGAAATGGTAACTCCAGAACTGTGTGGGCTAATAAATTGTTTCTGTTTTCTTGTAACTATTTTTACACCTGAGAAAGATTTAGAATTAAGTTATATTTGAAAGAATCCACTTCTAACTTTTTTTTTCTGTACTTGAAATGTTTAAAAGAATTTGAGCCATAAGAATAATTTAAAATGGGTAACCAGTACTTGATTCAGGCTTGTGATTTTAAGTTGAAATCTTACCAATTTATTTATAGTGCTGGAACATTTAATAGCCTTTGAAATTTAACAGATTTATAAAATTTAACTTATTAGAAATTAAGTACACCAGATTTTGCTTGTCAGACAATCAAGATATTTCAAGGAAATAAAATGTGTTATTCTTATAAATGTCATTTAATAATGTTTGTAGATTTCTAATTAAGTTGAAAAATTAGAAAAAAATTTATTCAAAATCCTGTCCAAATGATTATTAGAATTTGTAATAAATGTAATGATAAATTGATTTGTAGGAATTACATTCTTGGTTTTATAGCTATACTGGTAAAGAGGTGTTTTTTTTAAAAACCAACAGCATCTGCTATTATTATTATTATCATTGGTCCCTGTATTGGTTTCCTAGGGCTGCTGTAACAAAATACCACAAACAGAATGCTTTACGATAATAGACATTGTTTTACAGTTCTGAGGGGTAAAATGTCTGAAATCAAGCTGTCAGCTAGGCCGTGCTCACTATGAAACCTGTGCAAGAGAATCTTTCTTTGTCTCATTTAGCTTCTGGTATTTGCTGCCAATCCTTGGCAATCCCGGGCTTATTGATACAACACTCTGATCTCTGATTCTTCCATCTTCACATCCTTCTCCCCAGTATCTGTGTCTGTGTCCAAATTTCCTCTTCTTATAAGGGCACCAGTTATATTACATTAGGACCCACCCTAATCCAGTTTAGCCTTATTTATTTAGCCATCTCCAAAGACCCTATCTCCAAATAAGGTCACATTCACAGGCCCAGGGGATTGGACTTGAACACATCTTTTCTGGGATGTAATTCAACCCAAAACAGTGCCTATCATAGGTTTTCAACATTTCTTCCTGCCATGTTTAAGTTATTCTCTTAAAAAATTTATGCTTACTTGTTCAATGTACAATATTTTAAAGTAAATGGTCATCCCAGACAAGGCTGTGACATCACACAGTCCTGTGTTCAAATCCTACTTCTGCCACTCATTCAGTGAGTAAATAAGTGTCTATGTTTTCATTATTTGGAAATAATAACATACCCCTCACAGTGTTAAAAGAATTAAATAAAATAAAGTGAATAAATCAGTAACAGAATCTTCGGTAAATAATGGAATCTCAATAAATGGTAGCTACTTCTACTACTACATTGTCTATTTTTAGTTTTTCATTTTCTTGGAGATGAGAAAATGTTTGTGCTTATGTATTCTTTAGTTACCAGTTGTATTAGTTTCCTATGACTGTGATGACAAATTATCACAAACTTAGTGGCTTAAAACAGCACATATTTATTCTTTTACAGTTCTGATGTTCAGAAGTCAAAATGATACTTATGGGCTAAAATCAAGGTGTGGCCAGGACTGGTTCCTTCTGGTGGCGGAGAGGAGAATCCATTCCTTACCTCTTTCATCTTCTATAGGTTGCTGGCATTCCTTGGCTTGTGAACACATCACACAAATCTCTGCTTTCATCACTGTTACATTTTCTTCTCCTCTCTGACCATAATGTTATTGCCCTCTCTTATAAGGACACTTTTGATTACACTGGGCCTGCCAGATAAACTGAAAATACCTTTCCAGGGGCTGCAAGTGTAGTTCAGTGGTAGACTCCTCACCTGCCACGCGAGAATTCCCTGTCCATGCACTTCCCAAAAAAACAAACAAGCAAAACAAAAAAAGAACAAACAACAGCAACAACAAGAAAAATTTAACAAATGGTGCTGCAATAATGGATACTCACATGGGAAAATAATGAAATGTGACCCTGCAATACAGTATACAAAAAAAATCTTTCCATTGCAAAGTCCTTAATTTAATCATTATTTCAAGGTCACTTCTGCCATTCTGCCATGCAAGGTAACATATTCACAGGCTCCATGTTCATTAGGACATGGGTATTTAGGGGGAGAGGATACTATTATTCACCCTTTGAACTTTTTTAAGACATTTTTTCTATATTGAAAAACCAGGATTCTTGTTTAAGCTGTTTCAGACCCAACATATGTCAATGATATGTGCCTTTGTATGTCTATGTAAGAGGTGTGTATTTGCATGTGTGTGGGGGGTTATGCTTGTTAGAATTAATTTAGTAATATTAAATTAAGAACTTGCATATATATTTCAATATTTCAAAAATCAACATGGTGCTATAGATTTAATCATGTCCCCAGAAAGACTGTTCAGGTCCTGACTCCAAGTCCTGTGGTTGTGAACTAATTTGTAAATAAGGTCTTTGAAAATTCCTATTTAGATGAGGCCAAACTGTATCAAAGTGTGCCTTAACGCAATATGACCATACTGCTGATAAACAAAGAAAATTTGGATACAGAAGTAGATGCCAGAGGAAGAGACAAAAGGAATGTGACTAACTATTGCTGCAAGCCACCATCAGAAAGCTATAGATTTCCAAGATCTTGGACTTCTAGTCTCAATACAAAAAAAATAATAATTCCTGTGTGTAAACCAACTGGTCTCAGGTATATGTTATAATGACCCAGAAAACTGAGTCACATGGAATTTATTAATTTTTCTAGAAAAAACAAATGTTGTAAGATTGGTTAAATTCAGTTATTTCATCTGGGAAGAGAAAGTATTTTACAGATGAGCAAACTGAGGCAGAAAGGGAGAGAAGGAATGGGAACATTAGTGGTGTTATAGAAAAAATATCATGGCACTGCCCTAATGGAATATTGAATGTCAGCTCAGACTCAAGAGGAAAGTAATATTTCCTAGAAAGGGGATTTAATCCATCTGTACCCTGCCTCCTATTAAAATAGAGAATTACCAGCTCAGGTGGAGGCATCTGAGGGACTGCTGAGATTGGAACTTGAGAACAGGGAGAACTGAGGAAACAATCACCCCAAGTAGTCCAGTTAGGGCATCATTCAGATGTCTCATATGGCTGCAAAGCACAGTGTAGGAAAATGGAGCCTTCCACAAAAGGCAATAGATGCAGACAGTTGATTTCAGATGGGAATGTTCAGGGTAGTAACTCCTACCTCCCCTTCCAGAAGTTTCACATTAGTTTTAATCATGACTGGGATCTCTACCTATTAAAATTAAAATTTAAGAGTTTTAAAATCTCTACCAGTTAAAATTAAAATTTCAAGTTAGGAGAATTCACAGGTTGCAAGTGAAAAGGAAATACTGTTAGATTTAGATGTAAGATACCATGATTTCTAATTCTAGCAATATGGAAGATAAGACATCATAAAAATTGCCCTGCTTCAAAACAGCAAGAAATTCTGTGTAAAATATAGCAAACATCCTTTTAAAAATATAGTTTAATTTTTGAGCAAAGGATTCCCACAGGTACCAAAATTAAAGAGAAAGTTAAAGGCCAGAAAGTTAAATTGGTACTTTCACTGCCTTGGAGGCACTTGGTTTTAATGGTCTTCCTTAATTTTAAGCTTATAAATTCAATTATGCATGTGAAAGTTTTGCAGATGAAATAAGTACCAAAAAGTAAAATTAAAACAACTCAGTGAAGAGTGGAGTAATTGTATGCGGGAAATAAAGAAACAGAGAAGCAGGGGAATACTTGACAGGGATGGCTGAAATATTTTCTGTGCTTGTTTGAAACTGTTATGTACCCCAAAAAAGCCATGTTCCTCTCATCCTTATTCAATATTGTAGGGTAGAGCTGTTGATTAGATTATTTCCATGGAGGTGTGACAACCCAATTGTGGGTGTGATCTTTAGATTAGATGGATATTTGACTACCCCATTCAAGTGAATCTTGATTAGTTTACTGGAGTCCTTCCAAAGGGGAAACATTTTGGAAAGGCACAGAGGAAGTTCAGACACAGACCTTTGGAGATGCTTGGAGTGCTGACAGAGAGCAGATGCCTAGACACAGATGTTCAAAAATCCAGAAGTCTCAGGAGATGCAAGGAGCTGAGAGAGCTGACACAAGCTAGATGGGAACCAGAGCCTTGCAGACATGGCCATGTGCCTTTCCAATGGACGCTAAGCAAGCCAAAACCTGGAGAGAGCCAAGGGAAGCCCCAGAGAAGCTAAAAAAAGGACCAGCAGATGCCGACCACTTGCCTTCCCAAGTGACAAGCATTGGACTTTCTTCAGAGTCAAGGTATCTTTCTCTGGATGCCTTAGTTTGGACATTTTTAAGACCTTAGAAATGTAAACTTGCAATTTAATAAATCCCCTTAATAAAATTTCTGATATATTGCATTCTGGCAGCATTAGCAAAATAAAACACTTTCCATCTTGAACATAAGATATCTTTTTGAAGTACGTGACACATTATGCAGAATTGCTGAAAGGAAGGGGAATTTAAAAACTCCACTTATGCTTCAGTGTTTCTCTGCAGAGTTGCTTGGTGCTTATCATCTCTAAAAATCTGCCTACAAATTAGCAAGGCTTTAGTTTTCCCTTCATCTCCTTTTCCACTCTTCCTATGCCTCCTCTTCTTCTTCCCCCTACTCCTCTTTTTCTTTAGTTAATGACATTATCTGTTTTATAAATATTATTGGTAAACAGGCTGTATCCTAAAATTTACCTAAGGATCTCTTACCTTCTCCTTCCACCCCAACACCTCTGGTCTTCCTCCAGGGAAAAGACGTCTCTCTTTGATAATTGTTCATTTGTTTGGTTTGTTGTTCTTTGTTTGTTTTGCTTTACCTATGATGGACCTCTGTACTGTGCTGCTCTGGATTCCATTACTTACTGAGATATTTTTACTCTTTTGCTTGTCTTCTCTTTCTCACGTATCTTTCTCTCTCTCCCTCCCTCCCTTCCTCTCTCTCTCTCTCACACACACACACACACACATCAGAATTTAAAATGGTACAAATTTCTCATCTTTATATATCAAAACAAAACATATTTTCTCAAAGTGGCTTGACTCTTATTGCCATTATTTCTTTTCCTTTTTACAATCAAGTTTCTTGGATTCATGATCTACGTGTATTTTCTATATTACCCTACTTTCAAATTTTCACCTCCCATATTTGCCTTAGTGTCATATACTTGATTTAAACTTATGTTACCATAGTCCATAATAATCTTCTTGATACTAAATTCAATGAATGATGTTAACTTTGCAGCTTCAAAACTGATGATCTACTTCTTCCATCTTAATCACTTCCACCATCTTTTTCCTTTTTGTATATGATATCACTGTTTCTTATTCTTGTCACTCCTATACAAGAGTGTTTTTAATCAATAACGAAATGCTCTTTCCAATAAGATATCTTTCATGCTGTTGTTCCCCAGGATTTTGTCTTGCTCTGCTTTTCACACAATCCCTGGATGACCTTACACTCTACAATGGCTTCAATTATCATATATGCATGTTGACATTCTTGTTTGTTCCCCTTAGCTCAAATATACACATACAACTTCCTATTAGACATTGCCACTTGGATGTCCTGTAAACACCTCACATTAAGTATGTTGCAGATGAACTTATCCTTCTCATAAAATATTCTGTTGGCCCTTACATCACGAAGGAGCATCACTTTTTACATAGTTACACACATTAGAGACCCAAGTATGATTCTCTTTGCTCCTTCACTTTCATCTACTCACCATACTGATGTTGAAACCTTTCAAACACTCCTTCCCTTACCGATCTTGTTGGAGTATTCCTGCAGAGTGGTTGTATAATCATTTGCTTTCAAGTACGTAAGGTTGCACAACCAAAGTTGATTCTATAAAAAAAAAAAAATGGAAGGCAAGTTCTGAAATATGTCTCGTGCTAATTATATGAACTTTTAGAAAATATGAGAGGTATATTTAATAAAATTTGGTGTGTGGCTTATTTTTAAATTTGACTGTCTTGAAAAATTCCATATTATAGTCAACATTGGGGGTTTTGGGCTATAGTTTTCAAAGTATAAAGTTAACAAATTATAACATTAATTAACTGAAATAGATGTGCTCAAAGAGCGTGTGATACAAAAATATTAGTAGAATAAAACAGCCACTGTCATCTTTTGAAACTTTTAAATATTAATCAAATTACACAAAAAGAATGAAAAGAAAAATATTCAATAATGTAAATGAAAATTTCTCTCTCTTATATTTAGATAATATATCTGTTCCTATTCAAAGAAAGAAAAAAATATGGAAGGAAGCAAAAGTAAATTCTTTTATTATTTTTTTTTATTTTTTCTAATACAGGTATGTTTGTTTTACTGAAGAAGGGAAACTTTATTTTATAAAAATGAAAGCTAATGATAACATATAGGCAATTCTATTGTTGAATATAAGTTTCAACTTTATATAGTTCTCTTTCTTCCATTCAAATTTAATTCAAAGATCAAGATGATATAAAGAGCAGATCAAATACACAAAAGAATATTTTTTCAATCTTTCTATGATATTGGTATATTATAGCTCCATTTAGAATAAAAATCATTAAAATCACTCTTTTTATTTTTGGTCACTTTATTTTCAACACTTAGAGATATGTTATTGAATTTAATAAGGCATAATTAGCCTTAACTGCTCAGATATATCTGTAATGAGTCTTTTATTTTCTTTTTCTTTGAAGTTGCTTTTACAAGAGAATAGGTTGTAGGAATAAACAAAGAATTAACATTATAAATATTATCAGACATGAGGTAGAGAAAAATAGACATTTGTTTATGGAAAAAAGCTTAGAATATCTGCACTGTTGCTGAAGACGAAAAGAAGGATGAAGTAGAAATAAATTAACACAAATAAAGGGAAAAAATCAGCAGTGCCCAATCCCCATCCCATTCAAAGTACTGAAGAAAGGAATAACCCCATCCCAACCAAAAAATAAAGTAAGGCAATTGGGGAATTCATGATCTTCATAATGCTACGGCAAGTTAACTATCATAAATAGATTCAACTGTAGAATCTTAACGCTTGCCAAAAATACTCATGTATTGTTTCATTATTTCCTTTCACTGTAATTTTCATTGTCCTGAAGTTCTTTTTGCTCATTGCTTACTTGAGAATGGACTCCATGTCCAATATTGCTCTGTGGATGGAAGAGTGATTTATATACCCTCAGTACCAATCAGCTACTTCAAATTCAAAGCAATTATTTGAGCAATAATTCCAATTATTTGATAGATTGAAAGCCATAACATATTGTGTATAAATCTGCTTGGAAACATGGCCTTCTGTTATGCAGAGACGGTGACTATGTTTAGGTAATCTTTTGAGTTATTCAAAATTCAATTTCATTCAACAAAGAGTCCTCAATCAAGTTGTGTGAGAAAACATTACCAAGACTAGGTCTATGAACCTTTATGCATCAACATAAAAACACCAGGTCAATGTAAAAGTTTACCAAAGCCCTATCATGCATACTGCTGCTCTATATGTCTCTATTTATCCATGGGACTGTCTTCTGCTGGCAGAATATTTCTACTGAATCCTGGATTTGATGGCAAGCAATGTCTCAGAATGGACAGAATGTTGATTACACTGGGCTGGGTATTTGTGCTTATAATAATTTTAAAGGGAAAGTTATTGTGAGACTAATGGGTTCACAAGTTGAATTCCAGGATTCATAAATTACTGTATAAGTGACTATATTAATTTCCTCTTACTCCAAATAATTTTAATTTATTTCTTTTTTCTTGCTTCAGAATAGGCACAGTGAAGACGGCAGGACTGAGTTCTCAGGCATGTCTTTTCAAATGGCCCAGCACAGGCATGTGAAGAAAGCTATCTTTTTCACCTTTACCCTGTAAAACTGATGGAATTACCCCAATGAGCATGGGAAATACCTAGCAATAAATGTAAACCTTCTGCTTCTTGTAGAAACCATTAAAACTTGGATACCTATTGCTCTTAGAAATAGTTTTCTCAGGCCCTCAAGTCTAATAGGGTTATATACAAGGTTGAACAGCCCTTATATCCTAAGAATCAACCTTAAAATGCTCTTGCAAGCTGACTTTCCTCAAACTGCTAGCCAGAGTAGACAGAATGTCAAGTAAACACTACAGGCTTGTGCTGTTTTACCAAAGAGAAAACAAAAAAAGGGAAGAAATAGTTATAGAGCAGAATGTGATATGAGAGTACTCAGAGAGAAATAAATGAACCAGCTGGTTGAGATATGCTTCAGTTACATATACCAGGTTTTAATATTCCCTTTCTACATATGCATACAAGATGGAGATATTCAATGGAGAGACCCAAATTAAGAAACATAAACCCTGAATTAAATTATGAAGACTAAATTATTTAATATCAATTTATCACGTGTCATATACTGTAATATCTGACAGTGTTAATGGGGGCCCAGAAACGAATCCTACAGGCAACTGACCTCAAGAGACTTAGCATGTAGTATGGGAAAATATGCTAGCATGTGACTATTACACAAACATGAATGAAATAAATGCTGCAATAGAAGGACAAGTAAATTGTTTTAGTTTAACGAAAAGGAAAAGAACACTTTTTTTGAACAAAATGACTTTTGAGTGAAGTGTTGAATATTTACTGTGATTTCACAGGGCTATGGAATTCCAGAATAAAGGAATCTCACTTTTAAAAGCAGAAACTCATGGATGTGTATCTCATATACTAGGGAATAGCATATAATAGGCTTTGACCAGACCACTACAAATGTATATATAAATTAAGGGAAATGATACCTTCAAGACAATATATATAGAAATGGTTAGGGCTAGTTTCTATACACAGTTAGGGGTCATTGAAGATTTTCGAGGATGATGATGAAATAAACTGAGGAGCCCATACGTTTTAGCAGAAAACAACTTTCACAATAAGGCAAAGGAAAGCAAATGATATATGCTCATTAGCACTCAATAAACAAATACATTGTGGAAGGGAAAAATTGAAGGCAGAGAAACTATCTTGAAATTCTAAGCAAGAAACAGTTTAGACTAATGCTAGAGAAGAGTCCAAGGGTAATATAAAGTAGAGAATAGTAGTAGTAAGGATTAATATGCAATACATCTACAGAACTTCTGCAATTACTGCCCCATTTAGAAGGCAGTGCATCTATGGAAACTGTAGTATAAAATAGTACCAAGTGTGGTGATTGGAAACAATATTCCTGAACAAAAGCTCTGAATAAATCATAGTTACTATGAATAAAATAAAAAAATATTATCACTATACAGTTTTTTCTTTAATTTCTACTTTCCAATCTCTGCAGTCCAGTAAAGAAGATAGTATATTCATGTAAAGTCATATATATTTTTTTTTGCATGAGCAGGCACTGGGAATCAAATCTGGGTTCCTGGTATAAAGTCATAAATTTAAGTAGAGAGCTATATATACAAAGTATGTGACAAGGACAATAAGACGGAAAGCAACTGAGAAAGAGATATGACAATGGTGGGTGGTTATGAGAGCTTTCTGGAGTAGGTGAGGTTTTAGTTAAGCCATGAGGGCAAAATATGTTCAGGAGAAGGCAGGAAAGGGGTTATCTTTTGGACAACGAAAATAAGATAAGCACCTGTACTGGACTGGAAATGATATGATGGAATTGAAGGAAAATGGTTAGGCGAAAATAGAGTTGATATGATTAAAGAAATAGAAAATAACCAAAGTATGTAGGATGATAAATTGTGGGCTATACAATGCGATTTCATTTCAGGTGTGTTATTCTGTTTAAGTGTGTAAGGAAGACAGGTGTCAAAATAGTTTTCAGGGAACGTCAATGTTAACTTTCAGTGACACTCTGCTGTGGTAAGAACCAGATCAAGGTAGATCAAGTGAGAATGAAAAGGTACACTTAGAAGTAAATAATGAAAAGCCTTGATAATTTAATATCTATCGAGATAGTGATTGACAAGGGAGCCAGCCATGGCTCCAAATGTTCAAGCTGAGACCTTTGTAGAGTTAAGTCAGTGACAGAAATAAAGGAATTCGAAGTGTTGGGTATATTTGAGAAAATAAATGAATTTGTTTTTGGATCTCTGAACACTTAAGGAATGACTGGAGATCCCTGGAGGTGTCCATCTGGCAGTTGGAGACTCAGGGCTAATGCCCAGGGACCAAATCAGGGCTGCAGATTGTGTGATAAATGTATGTCATATATAATAAAATTCAAAATAAAGTAACTGCTAACATTTATAAAATTTGAAATATTCAACTTATGCTCCAAAACATAGAACAATAAATAGACTAAATTCATTTATTATACAAAGACCCTCAATATGCTCTGAGAGTAGCTAAAAATATGACTGCACTATTATTAATTACATTGTAATTATTAGTATTTTTCTTCTCTTAGTATAATATACAAAGGCTTATTTTCTGTTTGTTTAAGCATGATGGTGAAGGAACATTGATTCACATATACAAAATCTGATTGAAATTAGAATGGGTGTTTTGAATGATGGCTTATTTTTCCCACTAGCCATGGCAATCATTCTACTGACATCAGAGTTGGACTCAAAAATAGAATCACTCATTGGTCTATTTAAATATGCTAGAATTCTGAAGAAGTTGTGTTGATGTTTTGAAAACAAATCTTTTACTAGCTCATGGAAATTTCTTATGACTCTCTTTTCTCAAAGGCTCACTAATTAACAACAAGATCTTTGGCAACTTTCTGAGCTTCAAATCTGTTTATATACAAAATGGGCTTAATAATAGTATGTATCTCATAAATTTCTGAGGATTAAATAAAATAGTAGATGTAAGGTTCTAGAACAGTGTCTGGCAGTAAGTGAGAACTCAATAAATTTTAACTGCTATTATAAGGAATTATATATGTATACATTGTATAGTTGGGTACCTCACAACTTTGTGTCATTTTCAAATAAAATACTATGTACCCTAGAAAAGCCATGTTTTAATCCTGATCCAATCTTGTGGGAGCAACCGTTTCTTTGAATCCTGGTTCAAAATTGTAGGTTGGAATCTTTTGATTAGATTATCTCTATGGAGATGTGACATACCTAACAGTGTGACTTCTTACTCCAAGTGGGTCTTGATTAGCTTACTGGAATCCTTTTAAAAAGGAAACATTTTGGAGAAACCTCAGAAATGACAGAATCTTGAGAAATGACTAAGACCTCAGAGCCGACAGAGAGAGAACCTGCAGAAATGATAGTACTCTGAGCTGACAGAAACTTCGGAGCAGAGCTGAAACAGATGCCCACATGTGAAGAACAGATCCACGGATGTTTGGAGATGCTTGGAACCCAGCAGACATTGCCATGAGATGGTAAGCAAGCCAGAACATGGAGAGAGCCAAGGGAAACCAAGAGATGAAAGCTAGCCCCAGAGAGGCAAAGTGAGGAACCCCACAGGAGCAGAGGCTGAAAGCAACAGAGCCCAGGAGCAAGGGACCAGAAGATGCCAGCCATGTGTCTTCCCAGCTGATAGAGGTGTTCCTGACCCATTGAAATTCCTTGAGTGAAGGTACCCTCTTGTTGGTGCCTTAATTTGGACATTTTTATAGGCTTAGAACTGTAAACTTGTAACTTATTAAATTCCTCTTTTTAAAAGCTGTTCCAGTTCTGGCATATGGCATTCTGGCAGCTTACAAACTAACACATAAAGTAACTGAGTTTTCCTCTAATCTTTGGATCCATAAAAATCATTGGTAGATTGGTCCTTCAGCAGACGTGCTTGAACAGGCAGACAGAAAGCTGAGTTAAACCCTTATAAATACAGTAGTCAAGTGGTCAAAAAGCAATAGTGTACAGAGAAAAATACAATCCAGTTGACTAAAGTATTTGCAAAAATATCATATAATCTATTTGTGTTTGTGTTTTTTAAACAATGAAGAGCGTCTAAATACACAGATTACAGTAACGCTTCATTTATACCCTTTTCTCTTTTAGCATTTCTAATATTTATCATATCCCCAAAATATAGATAATTATGATAGTGAAACATATTGTTGTATCTGCAAATGGACAATTCAAAAAATTTCATTGGTGATTTTGCTGATGGCTTAGCCAGTAATACCTAAGTAAATATCTTTCCATTGTTCTTTCACTTCTTCAATGGAAACAAATTGCCTCCTGACTATAGGTCAAGTGTTATGTTAGGAGCCAAAGATACGATTTTTAAAAATATATTAATTTCCTTTCTTTCAATGAGTTAACATCTGTAGGTAGGGAATATATGTTTAAATATTTGTAATATACCTTGGTAAATATAATAAAAATTCATACAAGTCATAGTGGTGGCTCAAAGGATAGATCACTAAAGGGAGCCTGATGCATTACTTCAAATTGGAGACTTGTTGACTGGCTCTCAAAAGATGAACAGTAGTCTCCTTATAGGCTACACGGGAAAGGGCATTTCAAAGAGGAAGCAGAACATATGCACAGCTACAGAGACAGGGGCGCTATAAGTAGTTCATTAAGGTATGGGTGTAGATTGCGTTTGGGAAGTGGTTAGAAAGGAAGTTAAGGACCAGAACATAGAAAGTTTGCTACGTCATATTGAGGAATTGGGGAAGACATTGAAGGTTTTTAAGCAGCAGAGTGAAAATGATCAGCTACGCCTCTATCCAAAGTCTAGTGCAGATTCTCTTCTTCTGTCATCTCTCAAGTTCTGTGTCTCGGATCTCCTCCTACATTCCACATTAGCTCTACCCATGAAACAGAACTGACCCTAACAAAATTATCTGTGTCCCTCTAACATTGCCTTGGAATATTGCATCTCAAATATTTAGGTTTTTTTTTTTTAATTCTAAATGGTATTTTTTCAGTTTCTGTTTTCTATGTTACAAACCAAGTCCATGTATTAGGAGATGGGTCTGTGGGCTCTTCACAGGTGGGTATATGTTTTATAAAATATCTTCTTTAAAGATTGTCTCCAAAATGTCTGTTAATGTCTTTTTTATGGTTTTATATGAAGTATTTGGAGAGTCCACATAGATCACTCGCCTTCATTACTAAAAAAAAATATCCTTATGTTGTTTTCCGTCCCTCAAATATAACCTGTCTTCAGAAGCTGGAGTTAAAAATCTTTATCACATAAAGTTTGCATCAATTTATCCTGAAGCTAAGGCGATGCAGAAGGTAAGCATAATACATACAGAGGGACTACGTAAAAGTCAAATAACTTACAAATAGGGAGAAAAAAGAGGATGTAGCAACAGTGCTTTTGTTAACAGAGATATGATTTCTTATATGTGTCTTACACTTAGGATTAAATGGATTGATCAGCAATTTCATATAACAGGCATGAGAACAATGTAGGATTCCAATTTACAAACAAATGGAATTCCTGTTTGTGTAACAAATGTATAGTTCTTTGGAATAAAAATTTCTTACATAAATAATGGACAGAATTATTCAAAAAGGAAAAAGGCAATATATCTTGTGTTATGTTCATTGTTGACTTTATATATCATATTTCAATAATTATTTCACAGCATTGCCATTAGGATTTTAAAATTCCCAAATCACATTCCAGAAAGGTTGATTTATAAATCTTTATTACTGATGGAATAGTGTGAAATGTCACAGGCTCTAAAACCACTTTCCCTTTTATATTTCACTTCACAACTTCAGGTTAATATTAAAATATTTAGGAGAGTCTGATCATTTCCTGCTTGTTGGATTGTATTAAAAATATATGGCTTTATGGGAATAGAAATTAAATATCTGAACAATCAGTCTTTGTAAAAATGTACCACATGTTAACCTAAGTGAAAGCAATAAAATATAAACAAAATGTGAAAATTCAGAACATTCTCATAATGTATGGTCTTTTTATGAGCTAACTGCTCTGTTGTGGTTTGTGTTGTACAGACCAGAAAAAGATATAATTTAGAAGATTTTTTCATGTCGTTTTTAAGATGATAAAACTAAACTAATCTCCAGGTGGGGTTTTTTCATAAATCACTTTTAAGGTTAGTGGCTACTTGGTGTTGTATTCTGACACCTTGACAATAAAGAAGCGCTTAAGACAATCCTGGGGGTGCTGTTCTAAAGCGTTTACTTCCAGTTAAGCAGTAAATCAATGACTGACAGGATTCTGAGCCTGCCACGTCTTACCAGGGCAACATTAAATCTACGTTACAATAGAAAATCTAATTTCTCCCAATTCCAGAATGTGGCCCAGCTGAAGAAAAGTTACTCCCAGACATCTGCCTCTGAAAATCCTAGATGAAGTCTTGTTTGCATGCAATCACATACTTTCTAAGAGAATGCAGCAACTATTTCAATAATTGCCTGCTGAAGCCCAGGGTAAGGTTGATTTTTTTTTTCTCTCCCTCAGTGGTTCTGTTTGTTCATTTGCCCAGAATTTTTGGCAAGGAACAAATTTAATAAATCAACTGAAATAATGAAATTATTGTACTAATTTTGAAAGAAAATATGATGTATTACTTTAAAATATATGCTAGTATTAAATGTGTGTGTATTACGGAGTAATACAGTAAAGAGTGTGAAAGAATGTGGGAACTCTATTTGGTAAATCCAAAATAATCTAACTGATTTATCGGCAGATCCACTGCAAACTACCCGTTAACCCAAATTTCTTGCAGAAAAAACTGAGGCCAATTTCAAAGGAGACTGAATTATGCTCAATATTTGCAAATGTCACTCATGTAAGAGAAATGTCATATGGGTTTTCCTGAAAGTTTTACTAGTAAAAGAGAAAGACTTCCCCTAAAAAAAATGGGATTAAAGAAAAAGAAGAAAATTCAGACATGTATTCATATAGATTGCCTCTTTCACCAGGAGGAATTACAGAAAGTCAGAGAAAGTGAAGCTGTCCTTGTGATACCATTTTCTGTAATGTTGATGTATGACCATGATATCTGAGCAGATCATTTATAGACCTAGTGTGCAGCTTTCATTTCTATTTTACTTTCATTTCAGTTCATTTTCAACATTAATATAAAGATCAGTTTGTTCTTTAAACTGTGTTTTGTGTGCTCATATTCAAAACAAGTGAAATGTATCAGCTTATGTATTGGATTTCATTTAATTTGGGCTGAGTTTTGCAAATTCAGAGAAATGGTACTCAAACATGATTTAACATTATGCTGGAAAAGGGATTTTAGCAGAATCTTTCTTAATTGTGTTTTTATCTTTGGTCCTAGGATTTAAGTCAAGTAAAAAATCTGCTAGAATCACAGCTCATACAGTCTTTCTTGATAAAGTCTGCAATAGATAAGTGCTATAAAAGAGATGTTTAAAATTAAATTTGCTTTAATTTTGAAATTTAATTCACTTCTGAAATCAGGGTTGAAGTGGTGTTTCAGAGTCATTTATCTGGCAGGAGAACAAAGATGCCTTTAATCACTGTAAATTCATCCTGTAAGCGATAGCGGCTTAGATCCCAATCTCTGCCTGCATGATGTAACTATAAGATTATGCCACTCTAGGATATATTTGATTGTTCCTCTTATTTTCAATACTATCTATTTACCTATTTACCTGTCTATTTGTGTGGAAGAATTAATAAATGCACCTAACTCATCTTGCCTATCTTGGTAAAATGAATAACAAATTGGTGTTTGGGGGGCAATGTACCATGCAAAATGCAAATGGGATTCCTGAATGGAAGACATCCAGCATGGATCAAGACCTTGCCCATATGTGGGGCTTTTGTCTAAGGAATCTTTTTATAAGCTTTTTATTGCCTGAACAGCTACTGAAGCAAACAGAGACATATTATTTATTAATTGTGCACTGTTAATAGTGAGGTCTCACCAACTGCCAATCCATATGGACACAAAGCCCTCAGTCCTAAATCTGCTCAGATTAATTTCTTTCAACAGCATCCAGCAGCGTGAGGGTGAAGTGAGAACCAGGTTTTGCTCCTGCCTTTTCATGCCGTGTTCGGCAGATTAGTTCACTAGGACTTCTTTACAAGCAAGAAAAGCCGCAGCAGCTTCTTGGTTCTGTCCAGGCAATAGATTTGCTAAGATGAAGATGAAAGGAGTTTAGATCTGTTGTGTTTTTCCCAGATCCTCTCCAAAGCCTGCATAATCCTTTTGTTCCCCCTTAAAAGAAGGCTAGAAAAAGATAAGAAACATGTTTTAATCAACCCAAACAGCTACAACATCTAATTACATTAAGGAGAACTCTTACTTGAAAGAGCTCAAATTTTGAAAAATAATTAGGCCTCGTTTCAATTTCAAGATGTTTTTATTTGTGATTACTAGTTAATTTAAGTAATCTGATTCTTCATGTAAAATTTTTAAATTCCCTCATCTAATCTGTAGCACACCCACATACATTTCATGCTAAATTGCATTACATTAATAAAAAAAAAAAGGAAAGGAAAGAAAAGAAAGGATAGCATATATTCTGGTGTGATGTAAATTTGCAATCCAGCTCCATTTTCATGGTAAATTTTAGTTTAGAAAAAGGACACAAATTTACCTACCGTCGGAACTATTTTTTGCTAAATGCCTGTTCCCAGCTCTTCAAAGGCAGAGGTAATCATTTTGAGTTTTGTTTTGCCCTGGTCATTTTCTCCTATTTTTCTTGTGTTCAGTACAATATGACTTTTTACTTTTCTCCCTCATGTCCTTCCTGCTCCAATCTGTTTAAATTGCTTAAGCATTTGTATGATGTGTTTCCTTCTAGAGATGCGCAAATGATAGAAATTGAAAAAGTTTTTGTTTAGCAAAATTAAAGAACGGAAGTTTTAAGTGTAGTGTGTTAATAATGTGCTAATATGTGTTAATAACAAATTCAACCACAATCAAATTGCAAGCATTTTAGTCACCATTTAGGGCAATATCCTTACTGTGTTAATCGGTCATTTGGTTAGCTGTTAGGAAAGCTAAACTACTGAATTTTGGGGGATTGCTCTGTTCAAATGGGAGCTCTAAATTCTGACTTCCACTCTCTGTGTTAGGCAAAACTAAAGTAAGCTCAGTTTTTAAAAAGTTGGGAATCGTAGTTGTAAGATTTTTTTTTCTTTTTTAATCTAAAATATTAGGTATTTTAATATTTCCTGCCCAGTGCTTACAAGGAGTTAGGCAGGCATACACTCTATAAGAAATATGCCTGAAGAAGCTATTATTCAAAGATAACAAGGGAGCCAAGGCATTTACCCTTAGCTGCAAATAGGGAAAACTTGGCCAGAGCACTTTGTCCACATTTCTGCATGGGGCTTCAAGGAAATTTCTCTTAAGAAACAGCCAGGCCCCTTCAAGGAAGCACTAGACTCAGGGGCTATGTAAATCACTAATTTTCCATTAAAATAAGTTTAAAAAATGCTCCTGGCAGTGATAACACTCTCTTTATGTTATTTTTTGTTTGTTTTCAAACAAATCACTGAAGTAAGTACCACTGCTTCCTGAGGAATGCTTTCATATTGAAGTTCATACAGTTTAGTGACTTTCTAAGTTTTTTATGCTCCATCCTGGAACAATATTTAGTTGGTTCAGCAAGCACACTTCAGAAGAATGTGACTGTGAATATATTTTTTTGTTCCTTTCTTATCTTTTCTTTCATCTTATTTTTTTTAATACAGGAGGTTCAACTATAGATTTATGAATTATGAAGATTTTTTCCAAGCATTTGAGAAGTGTCTGTCCTTTGGCAGTTGGGTCTCCAGCAGTAGTAGTTTACTATAGAGCTAATGAAAATCTGTCTGTGTACATGCACAAATTGACTGAAGATAGTACATCAAATGTTAATTCATAGAGGCAGAAGTAATATCCAAATAGAAATTCTGAACTTGCTGTACCATCCTTTTTAATGAACTAAGTTATTCAGTCCTTACATTTAATGAAATAATAAACTATTGCTTTGGCTCAGTGCACTGGAATATAAAGTCTCTTCCTCTTAATTCCCTGATTGCCAATTCACTTCTCTTTGCCACCAGATGGATTTGAACTCATTGAACTGAAAGGATTTTTTATCTTAGTTTAGGTAAGCTTGACAGTAAAGATTCTTAGTTGCATACAAATTATGTGCTGGTATGTTTTTACCCATATATAAATATGCACATAACTATATATTCATGAGATAGTTTAATAATTTGATACAATATTGACATACATCTGATGAATTTATTACTGCATTTTGAAGGTGAGAACTATGAACAACAGATAAACATTACTTGTGCCTATTTTTTAAAAATTGGAACCTTCTAATAAATGAATTGAATAACATGAACTTGTAACAATTAAAAATTAATGGTATATATAAATATACATATATATATTTACCATAAATTTATTATTTATATATTATTTTCAGATAAAATTGTCACTGTAGAGGAAGAAATTTACTTGATAATTTTTTTAATGTAGTTAAATGTATTTGCTATAGTTGGAAAGCATTTATGAGCATTAAATAATTGGTTTCAAGCAGAAAATCTCAAAATCAAAGGGATTTTCCATTGGGCAATGAGACATTCCTACAGAATTCTACCAAAAAAGATATTTATTTCAATAATATGGTTAGATCCCTCATTACTAAAACAGATCAGCACTCTTCAAGAAACAGTGTGATAATATAAAAAGAAAACCTGAAGAATAATCGTAGAGTGAGCTCATACAGATATAAAGTCAACTTATCCAGATTCTGTATATCATATCCATCGTCTACATGTGCACATTGGCTTGTATAGACTTGCTTCAGTTGAAGCAAACTAAACATCATAGTAGAAGGGTAAAAGAGGTGAGATATGAAGAAAAATATGAAATGAATAGGTGAAAAATACAAAACAGAAAAAAAAAACTAAATGCATTTGAGTTTCAAGAGAAAGGAATCCTGGAAAGTCAAGAGCTAAGTCAATAATAGAAAATTTTAATTGGAGGGGATGAAAGGAAGAAGAAACCTTTACTTTTCTACCTAGTTACACAAAGATAGTCAAGTTACCCTTGGCATCAAGAGGAAGGAAGATTTTATTTTGTTTCTTTGTTCATTCTTTAAAAGGGCAAAATATTTACTATAGATTCATTAGTTACAGGTTACAGCCTCCAAAAGGTCATGAATATACTAATCCACCTATGCTATTTATTTATTGTTTTTATTGATCCATTTATTCTTTAAACATTGAGGCTCAATCACGTATCAGACACTAACCTAAGTGTCCCAGTTTGAAATGATTATGTACCCTACAAAAGCAATGTTTCAATCCTGATCCATCTTGTGGAAGCAGGTATTTCTTTTAATCCCTATTCAAAATATGTACTTTGGAAGCTTGATTAGATTATCTCCTCGGACATGTAACACACCCAATTGTGGGTATTAAACTTTGATTAGAGGAACATGTGAGTCCACCCATTCCAGGTGGGTCTTGATTAGTTTACTGGAATCCTTTAAAAGAAAGAACCATTCTGGAGAGAGCACAAGAAACATGGAGCACATGCAACCAGAGACCTTTGGAGATGAGGAAGGAAAGTGCCCAGGGGGAGCTTCATGAAATAAGAAGCCTGGAGAGAAAGCTAGCAGAGGTCACCATATTTGCCATGAGCCTTTCCAGTTGAGAGAGAAACTCTGAACTGGGTTCTGAAAGGCCTTCTTGAACCAATATGTCTTTTCCGGGGTGCCTTAGATTGGATATTTCTATAGCCTTGCTTTAATTTAAACATTTTCATAGTCTTAGAGCTGTAAACTAGAAACTTAATAAATTCCACTTTTTAAAAGCCATTCTGTTTCTGGTATATCACATTCTGACAGTTAGCAAACTAAAACAGTTTATTGGTGGGACAAATATGCTAATTATTTACTATATAGAAAACTATACTTTTTAAGAAAGGCATTTAACAGTTAGTACAGATCCATTCTGTTTCTGGTATATCACATTCTGACAGTTAGCAAACTAAAACAGTTTATTGGTGGGACAAATATGTTAATTATTTACTATATAGAAAACTATACTTTTTAAGAAAGGCATTTAACAGATAGTACAGATATGCAAGGAAATAGGCAAAACATTTAATCATAGCAGTGGTTAATAATAATCCTGAGATTGTGAAGTATAAACTTTCTTTCTAGATGATTCATCTGTAAGTCATTATTTAGGCTTAATTTCAAAATAATTGGGAAATGACTGATCTACTAAGTATAAACTATAGAAATTTTATTATTAAATGGCTAAAGTATGCAGTTATTGAATAAAATATTAGAAAAAGAACAGCAAGGCATTGCATAAAAGCTTTTGGAGGAATGAAGATAAGTTAATTTTTATTGTCATTTAATATTGGGAGAATTTTAAAGCCATGGTTACTCTCCCCTTTTAAAAATTATTTCCATTTAAGAATGAGATGCTTGTATATTTAGATGCATTAAAGCATAAGATATTACTGTAATAAAAGTATGAATAATAAAGTCATGCCCTTCTCTGAGATATTAACCACAAAACTTTAATGGCTTTTTAGCCTGTCAAATTTTAAAACAACTGAAGTAAGAAAGATAAGTGAACAATTCACAAGAATAGAAATGTAATGAATATTAAAAAGTGAGAAATTTTGATCAATGGAAGAGAAAAATAAGAGTTTGAAAGAGGAAAATTAGAACATAAGTAGCTTTTGATGGCATTATCATGGGGGTAAGTAATATGCTTGTACCCACAAAGCCAAATATAGCATGCTAGGCAATTATAGTGGTTGTTATTGTGGAAAGGTTATGTGCAGTTTTCATGAGCATGTTCAGATAGAACCTGTTTAGAACCTGTTAGCAGATATCAGATAGATACCTGTTGTTAAGATATGATTTTGTGGTGCTTTGACAATTTTAAATAAAATTATAAAGTAATTTTTACTGAGCCCAAATACATACCAGATATAACTCCAGATTTTATAAAATGTGAGGGTGTGTGTGTGTATTTGTGTGTATGTATGAGGAAGAGAAAGAGAGTGAGGGAGAGAGAGGAAGTGAGATATAATGCCTGAACCCACTATTAAATAGGAAATATATACACTTGCATATAGAGTTAATCTGATCATAAATAGACTCAATTACCTTTAATTATCCATGAAGAAACTAATATTAAACTCCCTTTTCTGTTTTCTAAGGAAGTAGTAAAAGCTGTTTGCCTAAAGTTGTTCTGATTTGATCTGTATTCCTCTTGTTTTGTTGCCTAGTTTGGTCAATCCTATTTTTTGCCTACTATACTATGGTCCATTTCAGTCTGTCTTACTTTGGTTATCCTCTTCTTTTAGGACTTGTATCATATGTCTTTACTTCCAAATTTTCTCAGTGTTCACTTGAAGATAAGTTGTTATTGCCAAAGAAACTTTCTTCCCCTATATACACACTGATAAACTCAATGGCATGATGCCGCGGATTGCTTCAGCCGTGTCGGGCAAACCGGTACACTGGGTGGGTTTGGGGGCGAGCTCGCAGAGAATTAACCTGGGTAAGCCGGAGCCGGCACTTTCCCCAGCCGGCGGTCACGAGAGAAGTCTTCACTGAGGCCAAATGCGGGTTAAGGCTTTTATTAATACACACCGGGATGGGCCACCCGGGGACCCGAGGAGTGAGACATTTGGGGTTAGAAAACCCCGGGGCTCGATCGACGACCTTGAGCTCGGGAGGCGTAGGGCTTAAGTACGTTCGGGGAAGGGGCGGAGTTTAGGGCTCGCACGTCAGGGAGGTGACAGCTAATCATACAAGCTAGGAGGCTGTTGCTAAGCTTTAGGCAGGTGTAGAGCTATAATTAGAGAAGGGAGGAGAAAAACAGGAAGGGTTGTGGGTTTGTGACGAGCTACGGAAGTGGGCGGTCTACAACAAGAGGGGAAAGGGGGTAGACATAGAGAAGGATTAAAAGAATCTTTAAGTATGGCTAGGCTCCAGTCCCTGAGAAATATGCCACAGCATGAATTGCTTATTAGTAGTTGAATAGAGGTTGTCTTCCATATTCAGCCATGCTCTCTAACCTGAGAAAGCCCGCTTGCTTTCCATATGCTGAATTCTCTGTCAACTTGCTGCATTAATCTTGACCAAAGAGGTGGGGAAAATCACCTTACTGAAATCTATAAAATTCAAAATCCTCCTTCCTAATCAGGATATTCCACTCACATTCTTCATTTATTTCATGAGATTTGGCCACTCCTCAGACCACAGAAGGAATCATTTATCTAAAGGGGTCATGGTGGGTTCATTCCATTTGTCAGTGATTATTTTTAGGCATGGCATGCAATTCAGTTCTGACCAATGTTACATGAGGGAAGTCTTTGAGAGGACATTCGGGAAAGGTTTTCCACTCTAATCAAACATGTTTTCGGCTTTCTGGTGTTGTCATAAGAATGGAATCCAGGAGAATTTTACAACCAAAAAAGATCTAGCCTGATGATGGTGGAGCAGAAACATAGAAAGAAAAAAAAAGCAAACACCCGTGTCCATGTTCACTATTGCCCACTATACAGAACTGCTTAATCTTACAGCTGCCTAGTATCTGTTCTGATCTCTATAGAAAGCAGAGGTGTGTGAAAACATTAACTACTATTCTCCTAATGAATTCAATCTCAGTTTGTATGAATGAAGAAAAAGGAGAGTTGAGAGGGAAAGGAGAGAGCTGATTAGAATGTACTATTGAACTTGTTACCACTTGGTATCAAATAAGGCTAATTGTTCCATCTGGAGGTAATTTCTTCCAAAAATCCAGAAAAAGGACTTCTTAGAATAGCTATTGAATTTGTTATTGTCATGTAGGACTGGCAAGAAAATAAAAATAAGTTTTCTAGGGGTTCCTGCTATCATACGTGCAATTTGGTATTCCAGAACAAGAGGGAGATAATAACAAGAGAATGTGGAGGTGCTGCAAAATGGTACATAGTGGTACAAATATGTATTTTTATTTTTACTATTTTTCAAGTAGTAAATTTCTTTGTGTAGATACAAGTCAATTTTGATATATTCTTTATGCATGAAGAACATTTCTTGTAACACAGGTCTGCTAGAATTTATTTCCTTCATCTCTTTTTGCTTGAAAGACTTTTACTGGCTTCATTTTTGAAATATATTTTCAATGGGTATGGAATTCTAGGGTGACAGTTTATTTCTTTCATTACTACGAAGATTTCATTCCATTGTCACCTGGTTGCATAGTTTCTAACAAGAAGTCTGCTGTAATTTTAATTGTTTTATCTGTTTATAATGTGTTATGAACAAATAATGCCTCTTACTTTGCAGCAGTTTGACTCTAATGTGTCTAGATGCTTCTTTTTGTTGAGGTGATGGTGGTTACTGCTTTATTTATTCTGCTTGGGGTTCTCTGAGATTGTACATGGTATAAGGTCATTCATTATTTTTAGAGGATTCTAAGACAATAATCACTGTTTCAGATATTTCATCAGCCTCATTTCCTACTTCTTCATTTTTGCACCATGTTCTAGTTTGCTAGCTGCTGGAATGCAATATACCAGAAATAGAATAGTTTTTAAAAAGGAAAATTGAATAAGCTGCTAGTTTATTAGTTCTAAGGCCGAGAAAATGTCCCAATTAAACAAGTCTACAGAAATGTCCAGTCAAAGGCACCCAGGGAAAGACCCTTGATTCAAGAAGGCCGATGAAGTTCAGGGTTTCTCTCTCAAGTGAGAAGGCACATGGTGAACACAGTCAGTATTCCTCTCTCATCTGGAAGGGCACATGGCAGACACAGTGTCATCTGCTAGTTTTCTCTCCTGGCTTCCGGTTTCATGAACTTCCCCGGGAAGCATTTTCCTTCTTCATCTCCAAAGGTTGCTGGCTCGTGGACTCTGCATCTCATGGCTTCATCGTTCTGCTCTCTCTGAATCTCTCATTCTCCAAAATGTTTCCTTTTTTATAGGACTCCAATAAACCAATCAAGACCCACCCAAATGGATGGAGACATGTCATCACCTAATCCAGTTTAACAGCCACTCTTGACTGAATCACATCATCTGGGGAGATGATCTGATTACAGATGTTTCAAACATACAGTATTGAATAGGGACTACTCCACCTTTATGAAATGGGATTTTGATTAAAACATGGATTTTCTAGGGGGCATACTTCCTTTCAAACCAGCACATACCACAAATTATATGTGATAGGCTAATTGGCATTACCACACAGCTTTTGGATGTTTTGTTCTGTTTCTTTCACCCCTTTATATTTTTCTCTCTGTGCTTCACTTTCAGGTATATCTAGTGACTTATTTGCAAGTTCATTGATTCTTTTCTAAACTGTGTCAAATCTACTTATGGGTACATTCAAGGAATTCTTAATCTTTGAGGCAGTGTGTTTTAGTTTGCTAAAGCTGTCAAGATGCAATATACAGAAATGGGTTGGATTTTATATGGAGATTTATTGTTACAAGTTTGCAGTTCTTAGGCCTTAAAAACATCCAAACTAAGTCATCCAGAGAGAGAGAGAGACACCTTGACTCAAGAAAGGTTGATGTCTGTCACATGGGAAGGCATGTGGCTGACATCTGCATCCTCTCCTGGCTTGTGGTTTCAAACATCATTTTCAGTCCCTGTGGATCCTTCTGGCTTCTGGTTTGCTTAGCATCTGAAGGGATAGTACAAGGTGATGTCTGCTGGACTCTGTCTCTCCAAATGTCCATGTCTATGTGTGTGCTTTCTCTGTTGACACTCAAGCATCTCCTTCAGCAATCCAAGCATCTCCAAATGCCTGCATCTATGTCACTTCTGAAGCAATTGTGCTTTCCCCCAAAAGGACTTCAGTAAACTAATCAAGAACCACCTTTAATGGGCTGAGGCACATCTCCATCTAATCAAAACATCACACCCACAATTGAGTGGATCAATCTTTATGGAAACAACCTAATCAAAGGTTCCACTCTGAACAATAGGTCTGGCACCACAAGATTGGATCAGAATTAAATGAAAATGGCTTTTCTGGGGTACATAACAATTTCAAACTAGCACACAGTATTTTTGTTTTTTCCATTAGACTCTATACGGTGTTTTCAATCTCTCCTAAAATTCCCGTATCTATTTTTGCATATTGCCCACCTTTCCTCTAGATCCTTTGTCATATAAATCATAGTTATTTTAAGATTTCAACATCAGAGTCATCTCTGAATTCCCAAAATCAGAGTCATGTCTGAATCTGGTTCCATTGATTGTCACTTAAAATATGTTGCTTTTTCTTGCATTGTTTGCGTGTGACTCATAATTTTCTTAATTGAATGCCAGACATTGTGATTAAATTATTAGATATTAAGGTAAATATTATTAGAACAAAATACAGGCATTCCTCTTCCTCAGTTAGGATGTAGATGTTTAATAAATTAGGTTTAATAAATTTAGTCAAAAATTGGCTGACTTTTGTTTTTGTTGTTTATATAATTACTGTCAGCATGTCACACTTCAATTCCTATAATGTTGGCTGTCATCACCTTCAGCCTAAAGAGGGGGTTTTGGGGTGCTGGATACTGTTTTCAATGTTCACTTTAAGTTTCACCATCCATGCATACCTAGGAACACAGGGAATTTCTCTTCATGTTCTTGTCCCTCCCCAAATGGGTAACTGATCATGTTTGTATTGAGGTGACAGGTTATCGGTAAACCTCATTTAACTCCCTCTTAGGGAGGTCATGTGCACTTAGGTCTTGGGGTGGGATATTGTCAATAATTCTATTCCACTTCTCCATATCAGTCAAATGCGAACTTTGAATCTGTAGTTGGCATTAAGTGGGAGGTCTCCACCCCTCTTTTAGTAGTATTAAACCTCTGCTTCACGTCAATATTGTATCTTTTGTCTAAGAACATTTGCACTTTCTCCAGAGGCTTAAGGTTATTGCTTCATTAGAAAAGGGTCCACAGAGGCATGCAGTGGCCCCAATAGCCATCAATCTCTTCCCACATTCAATCTGATGGTTGAGCTCTCTATGGTTCCCTATCATCACAATCTTTCTTATGAACACCTACCCAAGAAAGACCATGGGAAAAAATTTAGTACCCCTTTGTATGGAATTTCCAGCTGTTCTAGACTGACATACCTATTTACTCTTGTCTTGGCAATTTGTTAATATTTTAGATGGTTTTTATAGCTTTATTACTCACATGGTGGTTGGCACTTCTTTCTTCTGTTCTTTACCATTGGTGAGGCAGATATTGTGCCTATAACTTCTTGAAGTGGCTTGTTCCCTTTGGAATTGAGGTTACTTGGTTTCTTTGTGACCTCAGTTCTCTGATAAGTTCAAGCTAAGTTATGATATTATAGTATATTCAGTGTTTTCTCATGTTAGTGCTGGAGCAACATTTTTTGCAGATTTCTTCATCCTGATAGAGTAATATTAGAGGATATGGATGAGGGTAGTGATGGTGAATTTATTAATGTTTATACTTTCATATTTAAGATCAGGGAAGTGATATCCGAATGGAAGAGGTGATCTGATTATAAATATATATCTATAATACTATTTATATATATATATAACTCTATTTATATATTAAAGATACACAGTCTAGTGTATGGTAGATAAATATTTAATTCTTCTTCCTCTAATAAAATGCATACTGTTAATTGAGAAGAACTGATAAGAGTATAGGTGTAGATACAGGGAGAGAGAAGCCAGAGATTTCCAACATTTGCTCCAAGGGAATCCTATTCTCAGGCCTCCTCGGTCTATTATCTTAAGTAACTGGAGAAAGGTGATCACAAAGGCTAAACATCAGATTTGTGGTCTGTCAGCCTCAAATTTAAGAATGGAAGTTTACATGGCAGCTATTATATTTTATTTGATCTTCGGTGAACTCAAGACAGAAAGAATATTAATTTACCATCGTATTACACCTGTAAATTAACAATCACTGTTGTTGATCATCAATTTTCCAAGCCACCAGAATATCTGTTAATAAAGCAAGGCTAAGTTTGGTAGAAGTAATGCAATAAGGAAGAAATCTATACTGATATATAGATGTCTTTACAGATTCAAAGTAGTGTCCAAGAAGGGGAAATTCAGGAAAGAATATTGCTTTGCCTCATTCTTGGTGGAAGTTATAGTAGGGTTGGTCATATCAAAGCAAGAAAAGCCAGTAAGGTTTTAAGGATTTTTTTTAACTCACAGTTCTCTGGGCCAGAATCAACATGCCCATGCAGGTCCATGAGGAACAGTATTAGGTGGAACCAAGGGAGAGAGCAACATGAGAGTGCACATGCACTGGGATCTTATTCTTCAGGGAAAGTGTGTCAGAGCAGAGCAAAATTTCTTCCTTGGATTGGCTGCCTTTATATTAAAGTAGCACATGAATCAGTTTGTGCCTGCTTGCAAGGTGGAAAGGCTCAGAATTATTGAGGAACAGAAGATATAAAGGTCAACTGGTCCCTGGGAACACCTATGGCTAATATAAAAGCATCAATTTACAGAAGCTAGAGAATGTGGTTAATACAAACACTTATTTGGGTTTGTAGGGTTTGGTGTCTTGGATCAAGTTGTTTGAGATAGTAATTTACTAGAATTAGCAAAATTCATGATACAACTGTACAAAATTACTGGAAACATCAAGACGAGTGTTTTGATAAATAAAGAGTTATTTAATAATTGAGATAGTGACCCAAGTGAACAATCTATTTTGTTGATAGGAAAGCTTTTTGCCCAAATGAGGAAACCATTGGTCCAAAGGGTCTTCTTGAAGTAATAGTGATGTTATTTAAAGATACATCATCTTATCTTTCTATGCAATAATTCCTAGGAGCGAATGGTTGTGTTGATACAGGTGGCTTCAAGTCTCAATTCTACTTAATTTATTTGCATCAAGGTGGGAGGTGTCAATTCTGAAAAGTATAGAGAGCAAATTACTAAAATTGTGGTTCTCCAGTTATCTATCTCCACAAGTAAATCATCTCTACACTTATTAGTTTAAAACATTAGTTTGCTGTGATCGTTCACAGTTTCTGTTCTTTGACAGGCTCACCTAGGTACTCCTTATTTGATACCTTTCATGCAGTTGCAGTCAAAGGGAGGCTGGGGTTAGAGTGATCTGAAGGTTCAATGTCCAAGTTAACTCGTTTCCATGGGCTAATAGATGATTACAGGTTTTGACTGAAGTTCAGACGGATTGTTCAATAGAGTGGCTTTATGATTTATGCTTCACACAGTGTGTAGATCATTTCCAGGAGTGCACATTCAAATGGTCAGCTTTTCAAGAGGCCCAAGTGGAAGCCATAGGCTTCTTATAATTTATATTCAGAACTTCTTTTCCACCATATTCTATTGGTCAGGCAAGTTATTAAGGACAGTGCAGATTTGGCAGTTAGGGAATTCGACCACTTGAAGTGAAGAGCATTAGGCATATACTACATTCTAGTTTGCTAAGCTGCTCAAAGAAAACACCATGACATGTATTGGCTTCAACAATGGGAATTTATGGATGCTTACAATTTTAGGGATGAGAAAAATGTCCAAATCAAGACATCATTAGGTGATGCGTTCTTCCCCAAAACTGATTGCTGGAGATCCTGGACTCCTCTGTCATGTGGCAAGGCACTGGCAGCTTTTATACTCTCTTCCTTCTCTTCCAGCTTTCATTGCTTTCATCTTCTTGCTTCTGTGGCTCTCTAGCTCTTCATCTGAATTTTGTTCTTTTATAAGGGCTCCAGAAAAAGGATTAAGACTCACCTTGAATGAGGCAAGCTACACTTTAACCTAAGTAGCCTCACCAAAATATCCTAATTCCTGTCTGTACCAACAGGAATGGATTAACTGAAATAACATATTTTTCTGGGGTACATACCTCTTCAAATCACCACATGCTATAAGGGAAGAAACTGGTGATCAGCATCTTTGAGACTATTTTCCACAGATTGCACTGTAGGAACCATAAATCATGTCCCTTTCATATGTACCATCCATTCACCCTCCAAACAAGAGCTCCAAACTCATCTCATTACAACATTGGCTCTAAATCCAGGATCTTATCAGAAAATCAGTATGAAGTCCATGTCCACAGGTACAACTTCTCTCCATTTGATAATCTGAGAACAAGAGAGATAAGCTATATGCCCACATGATTGAACATAAAAGGGTAATACAGGGATATTTTAGTGTTCTTTGTGTTCATGAATTTCTGTTTTAACTTTAGCATCAAGTTAGAAAAAGAAAAACCAAGTTACTCAAAGAAAATACTATAAAATGGTTCCACTTATACAACAGGAAGTTATTCATTCATGGTTTCAAGGTTGGGAAAATGTTCAAAGCAAGGCATCAAGGCAATACGTTCTTCATAAAGACTGGCTACTGGTGATCTTGGCTCCTCTGTGATGTGGCAGGTCACCTGGTGGTGTCTGCTTATCTTTCCCTTCTCTTTCACATTTTATTGATTTAAACTTCTTGCTTCCATGGCCTTTTTTCTCTGTGTCTGAATTTCATACTCTTATAAAGGACTCTAATAGGAGGATTAAGACCCATCCTAATTAAGGTGGGTCACACCTAACTGAATTAACCTCATCAGAAATTTGCTTACAGTGGATCTATACCCACTGGAACAGAGTAGATTTCAGAACACATTTTTCTGGGCTACATACAGCTTCAAACCATTATACACCATGCTCTGGACTCACAAGGAACAATACTTTCTAGGGATTTGCTTTCTGGAAACTCAGGAAATTTCCAAACCATCAATTTCTGGTTTCTTTGTGCCCAGGAGTTCAGTTCTCAGCTTGTGCCTTTTCCTCTCACACTTTATTATAAGCTTCAAGGAGAAACCAGATGCATTTCCCACATTTAGCTTGGAAATCTCCTCAGCTAAATAAAAGTTCATCACTTTCAAATGAACCTACTTGTAAACAGGACCTTTTGAAGGTGTTATTATTAATTAAGATTTTGACCTTAACTGAATCAAGGTGGGGCCTCACTCAGTAAGACTGGAGGCCTCATAAAAAGGGAAATTCAGACACAGAGAAAGCCACTGGAAAAAAAGCCAGAAGTCAGTGGAAACCAGGAGTTTGCACAAGGAAAGATGGCTCACCATGTGACAGGAAGCAGTGGTGCAAGACACCAAGTTGCCAGAATGCCACAGATCTGGAAGACAGCATGTTTTTGCTGACAACTTTATTTTTGACTTCTACCCCTCAAGCCATGAAACAATAAATTCCTGCATTAAGCCAATGAGTATGTGATTTTTCTTTCTTTTTTTTTTTTTTTTTTTTTTGGAGCACTCCATTTCTTATTTTGAGAGCTTTTAGCATCTTCAAAGAAACAGTTTAATTTTTTACACAGCATTTCAAGGTCCCATTATATTTCCTCTAAATGCATCTTGAAACCAAGCAATTCACTTTTTATCCTGTCTGTGTCTATATGTACCTGGGTTTACATGACTTTT
Organism: Myrmecophaga tridactyla; assembly: GCA_004026745.1. Taxonomy (NCBI): domain Eukaryota; kingdom Metazoa; phylum Chordata; class Mammalia; order Pilosa; family Myrmecophagidae; genus Myrmecophaga; species Myrmecophaga tridactyla. Next base: position 36,111 of record PVIY010005278.1, read on the forward strand.
AAAACATGGTTCCACTCATATGGATTAGAAATATCCTTTAAACCTATGAAGCCATTATGCACATTTTCTGTTTTCCACTAAATCTCAGATAACATTGTTGACAAGCATTTTGCTACAGTATATTATGGGTCATTTTTCTTCATCTTCCAGTACATTTCTTCACTGTCCTTGTAGTCTGCATAAATCAGTTTGAGGTTCTTCCAGTTTATGCATGCCATTCAGTCCCAAAGTCATGAGCCACATGTTTTAAGGTTTTATGATGGTAGCATCCCACTTCTGATACTAATTTATGTTCCAGTTATTTATTATCTTGTTTTTAAAACACCTCAACACTCATTAATGTAAAATAACAATTTATTTATACTTTTAATTTACTTGGGGGGGTTGATTGGACTCAGCCGGTTTATTATTAATTTGGGTTTTTTGGGGTTTTTTTTTTTTTGTAGTTGCAATTAGTTGGAAGCTGGAGCTGGAGTGATCTGAATTCACTACTGGTCTGGACATCGAAAATGGCTTATTCACAATACTTGCAGTTGATGCTGTCTGTTACCTAGTGGTTCAGCTGTATTGTCTACCAGATCAACTCTACTTGGCTTCTCCATGTGGCTTATAATTCTTATAGCATGGAGGCTGGTTTCTGAGAAGAAATATCCTAAAACAAGAATTTAAGAGACCTACGTGGAAGCTGCAAGACATTTTTTGAACTAATCTCTGTAGACCAAAAAAACCACTTCCATGACATCCCACTGGGTAAGAACACACAATAAACTGAGCACAGAAACAAATGCAAGTAGATTAGATTCCACCCTCATATGAGAATAAGCATTTACTTACAAGGAGGGAAGGACAATATAGCAGTTGGTTTGGAAACTAGCTGCCGGAGAAGATGTGTACAAATTCAGTGAAGGAATGGTGCCCAGAACTGACAGACTAGAAAAGTAGAACTCTTTAAAGAGCTATATTTTAACAAGGTTTCTTTCCATATGTGTGCACCTTATATAATACATACAAAAACCATACCAGTTTGGTACCTTTGCTGACTTCTTCGTGTTCATGAATTTCTGTTTTAACTTTAGCATCAAGTTAGAAAAAGAAAAACCATGTCAATTTGCCAGTTGCTGAATATTTTTACATTTATTATTTTATTACATATTATTTTATGAGCCTCATTTCGTTACTGCATGTGCACACACACATACATACATGCATGTCCAAAAAGTATAAATCAATGCTGTGACAAATCACTTCTCTAAAAGTTGTCCATATATCAAATAAAACATAGCATTTAACTTGTATTTTGTTTGGTTAGGCATGTTTTCAAAGATTAATCTCATAGAATTTTAATTCACAAAGACTATTTTAGCTAACTCAAACTTTGCTTTTCTTTATACTGTGCTGATTTCTAATTAACCTCCATTTATTCAGTTCATCTAAGTAATGACTGCAATTACATATCGCTAGGCCATTTTAGCAGACTGAGATCGTAATGGTTGTTGGAGAATTCTTTCTTTTTTACCACAAACTTATGGCTCTTTGCCTTCTGAATCATCAGGTTGCTAGTTTTTGAACTACACGTACATTCATAAAAATTTTAGGAGTAAATTGCACAGGTAATTTTAGATGTTTAATTAAAAATACAGTATGTAAATGTTCTGCTTTCAAGAAAATTACTTAACCTCTATGTTCTATCTTTAAAAATAGAACAAAATAATTACCATGTATTATTTCTTGACATGTTTTAAGGGGATGCTTAGAGAGTCTTTTAGCTTGCTGAAGGCCGTCAGTGTGCTATAGTTCAATTGAAAAGTTCAGAAGAAAATGTATTAATAAAACCACTTTCCAAAAAGACTGTTACTTTAAAAATACAAACGCAAGAGCACACATAATTTTATCAAATTTGGATAAGCCCAAATATTTGTCACCCAATATTTATTAGTGGCATCAATAAATGAGCAGTACATTAAATCTGCAGGCGATTTATAGGGAAAATATTAGTTATGATTACATGCCTAGGAACTAATTACAGCGATATAAGATATATATAGAAAATAAATGTTTAAAGAATCAATATAAGAAAAACAAGCACAGATTTCAGCTGCTATGTCGTGTAACAAATCATTGAAAAAGGTAACAGGAAGAATAGTTGTTTAATCTTTTAAAGTTTCTTCTGTACCATAAAAGAAATATAACCACCACATAAATGTTTTTACAAAATGAAAGATAGGATAACCAAGAAATGACTATTAATCTTGTCCCCTCCACTTACTAGTTTTGGAAACTTGCTCTGTTTCTTAATTTGTAAAATGGGAAACTAATAATACCTATGACATAGGATTGTTTTAGTATTAAATGAGTTAATACTTGTAAAGAACCTAAAAGAATACTTAGCACAAAGAAAATGTCCCAGAATAGAAGTATTATTATTATCTATTATCATTAATAATAATATATTATTATTCATTCATCAAGTCATTTATAAAAAATATTTATTGAGGGTTTTTTAAGGACCTGGCACTAATCTAGGCCTGAACATACAGAAGAACACATATGCTAATTGAAAGAGACAGAAAATACACATGACAATAAATATGTTACATTGCATGTTAAAAATTAATAAATATTATGTATATACTTATGACAGAATAAGTGGAATGGGAAATACCTGAAGAGCCGGCCATTATAATTTTAAACGCTGTGGCCAATATAGGCCTAAATGATGAGAAACTTATTTGTGAGCAAAAACATAAAGAAGGTAAAGGAGTGAGCTGTGCAAAACAGCCTGTGCAAAGGGCCTGGAACACTAACATGCCTGATGAGTCCAAGGAACAGAACGGCCAGGGCTAGAGCAGACTGAGTGAGAAAGGGTTGGAGAGATATGGTCAGAAAGCAAAAGTTAGAGCTGATCATGGGGGCCCCTGTAGGCTTAAGGTTTTAACTTGTGTAAAATTGGAGCCAGTAAAAGGTTTTGAGTAGATGGCTGACATGATATGATGGATGTTTTTAAGGATCTCACTAGCTGCTTTGTTGAGCCTAGACATTAGGGAAACAAGGAAAGGAGTAAAGAAACCAACCAGGAGCTCACTGCAGTCAGCAGGAGAGAGACGCTGCGGCTTAGGGCGGGGTGTTAGTCGGAAATGACAGCGCTGAGGGAAGAGCTGATGATTCCGCAGAAAGAGGGGGCAGACTTGCTGGAATAAAAGCTCTGAATAGGAGAGAGAGACATGAATGGATTTGTCTAAGATAGGATCTTAGAATATTCATATAGTAACAGGAGGGAAGGCGGAAAGAGGTGGTGTGGGAATTTGTGAAAATTCTCTTCTAAAATACTGCTATTGCTGCTGTAGTTTTGAACTGCAGAGACAATTATTATTAAAATTTAATGTGTTTGTTTTCAGGCTGTTCTCTGTGTATCTTCCTATTGACACATGCCACACGCGCACATGCACGTGTGTACACACACACACACATAGAATTTACATATATTGTATATAAAGTTGAAATCATATTGTTTGGTCATTTTTTATCATAATTCATTTCCATTTACCATGATGTTTTTTGTGTCAATAGATTTTCATCTACAAAGTATATTAAAGATAAAGTTATGTATGTATGTATTGTATGTATGCTTTATATTTTATCATTTCTCTGTCACTGAATATTTATGTAGTTCTTCTTCCTTTCCTCTCTTCCTTCCTTCTCCCTTTCTTGATATTTTTAGAAATAATACTGCAATTAGGATTTTTAATAGATAAATTATTTATCAACTCTTTGTTTCCTAGTTACCTAATTAATATCTGTATCTTCATGGCTTGTGAGAGAGTTTAATCTAATTACCCAACAATTTCTCACCCACATAATTGCAGACCCCCCCCCACTCCCTTTCTTGGCTTTGCTTAAAGACTGGGAAATTAAATACTTGATTTCCCAATATCACCTTCAAGTAGGCACAGTTTTGGCAAATAAGATATAAGCAGAGCGCTAGAGTTATGGGAAAGCTTTGTCTCTCCCTATAAATGATCGGTATAGCTGGCATGATCCTTCACTCCTTTCTTGATTTTTGTTTGTTTTATTTTTTTGTTTTTCCTGTTTTTTGTTTATTTCTGCTCAGAATACAAATGTGATTTCTGGAACAGCAGCAAAATTCTTACACTAGAAAGTGACTTGCATGTAAATGATGGGAAAGAAGAAATATGCAAAGAGCGTTGACTTTTAATAGTATGTTAAGCAGTCAAACCTATGTCAGTAAATTCTTATTCTGTGAGTAAATTAAACCCCTATTTGTAGAGGCCATGTATGCATATGTCCCTCTATATGCAGTGGAACACAATCATGATTCATCAGCTCTTTTTAAGACTTTTATCAATTTTAAAGGCAAAATTTATTTATGAGTTTAAATATTTTATATGTATTTTCTTTTAAAATTATCTATTTGTATATTTTGCCCATTTTTAATTATTTTTATTTTTATAAATTTAAATTAATTCATCATATAGTGTTTCGAGTTTTTCTTTATTTTTAGCATGCAGAGTCAGATTGTTAAAGTTTATCCTTCATGTTCTCTTTCTTTGTTTAAGTGCATCAAAGGCTCTATTGTATCTGGAGATAAGAAAGAAAAAAGTTTATTTAATCCATTGGAAATTTAGGAAAAAGATATGCCTTTAGATTATTTCATATCACATATATCAGCAGAGTAACAGTTATTCAATAGTCTCAGCTAATTAAAAAATATATATAATTTCCTTGGTGATTCCAAACATCACCTTAAATAAATACTAAATATTTAATTAAGCTAAGGAATTTCTGCTTTTTAAATTATTTTCCATTGCGATGCCAATCTATAATTTATAAATTTAAATTTTTTTTTGATAATCTAAAAAGTGGCAAACAAACACTGTGTTTGGTGCTGGTTGAGTATATTATATAAGTGAGCTACAAAGAAAATTTCCTATTTAAATACAGAAATATACTTTCCAAATATTTTTATTTTTATTCATAAATTATAATAATCTTAATAGATTGATATAATCACCAAAGATTGTTACTGAGTTTTAAAAATTATTTGTGGTTTAATAAAATGTTTGTTGAAATATACATTGTCATTTAAAGCAATAGATTAAAAGTCCCATATCTGTATTTCTCTGAAATAGGTAAATGACTTATCATAGTTTAAACATTGAAACACTAATACTGTTTTGTGCAGTCCACAATCTAAGAATAGTTTTCATAATATTGTTTTATTATCTTCTTAACGTCCATGGGATCAGTTGTACTGGCCCTCCTTTCATTTCTCATATTGGTAATTCATGTCCTTTGTTTTTCTTGGTTAACTTGGTGACAAGTTTGTCAATTTTATTGTTTTTTTCCAGAGAACCACCTTTGAGTTCAATAATTTTCCCTATTAATGTCCTACTTTCAATTTCATCGATTCCTGCTCAATTTTTCATCATTTCTTTTTTTCTTCTTTGGATTTACTTTGTTCTTATTCTTCAAGTTTCCTAAGGAGTAGCTTAGATTATTGATTTAAATCTTTCTTTTCTTTCTAATACATGCATTCAATGCTATAAATTTCCTGCTCAATGCTGCTTTTATTGTAACCAACAAATTTTGATAAGTTGCATTTTCGTATTCACTTAGTTCAAAATATTTTTTTACATTTATCAAGACTTCTTCTTTGACCCATGAAACAGAATCACATCCCATTAATGAATTCCCAGACTTGAGACAGTGTACAGACCCAGAGGTCCTTGAATGAGGGGAGGACCAGGTATCTTTAGGGAAGTATCCTATTAAACTGCCCAAAACTTACATTGTTATACTTTCTCCCAGCATTCCTGAAGGAGACCTACATCATTTAACATGGTGGCTGTGCATTGGAGAAAAGAAAAAATGACAAGATACTTCAAGTATTATTAGATGCTGGCTCAGAAGTGACACTAATTCCAGGAGATCCAAAACATCACTCTGGTCCACCAGTCAGAGTAGGGGTTTATGGATGTCAGATAATTGATGGAGTTTTAGCTTAGGTACAACACACAGTGGGTCCACTGGGTCCCTAAACACATTCTGTGGTCATTTCCCCAGATCCAGAATGCATAATTGGAATTGACATGCTCAGCAACTGACAGAATTACAACTTTGGTCCTCTGACTCATGGAGTAAGGGCTATTATGGTAGGAAAAACCATACAGAAGCCACTAGATATGTCCCTATCTTGCAAAATAGTAAATCAGAAGCAATATTGGATTCCTGGAGGGATTGCAGGGATTTTAGTTCCACTTTTAAGGACTTGAAGGATGCAGGGGTGGTGATTCCCACCACATCACTATTCAATTCTCCTTTTCATCCTGTGCAGGAAACAGATGGGGCTTTGAGGATGAGAGCGGATTATCATAAACTTAAATAGGTGGTGACTCCAATTGCAGCTGCTGTTCCAGATATGGCCTCTTTGCTTGAACAAATCAACATATCCCCTGGTACCTAATATGCAGTTATTGATCTGAAAAATGCTTTATTCCCAATAGGTGGTCAGGAAGGACCAGAAACAGTTTGCTTTCAGTTGGCCAGGCCACCAGTATACCTTCATTGTCCTACCTCAGGGATATATCAACTCTCCAGCCCTATGTCATAATCTTTTCCACAGGAACTTGATCATTTATCCCTCCCACAAGAAATCACACTGGTCCATTATATTGATGATATCCTGTTAATTGTACTTAGTAAGCAAAAAGTTATAAAAAAAAAACTCTAGACTTATTGGTAAGGCATTTGCATGTTGGGGGATGAGAGACAAATCCAACAAAAATACAGGGCCCCTCCACCTCAGTGAAATTTCTAGGTGTCCAGCGATGTGGGGCACATTAAAATATCCCTTCTAAAGTGAAGGATAAGCTGTTGCCTCTGGCTCCACCTATGACCAAAATAGAGGCACTATGCCCAGTTGACCTCTTTGGATTTTGGAAACAACATGCTCCTTATTTGGGTGTGCTACTCCAGCCCATCTACCGAGTGACCAGAAAAACTGCTAGTTTTGAGTGGTGACCAGAACAAGAGAAGGGTCTGCAACAGGTCCAGGCTGCTGAGCAAGCTGCTCTGCCAGTTGGGCCATATGAATCAGCAGATGCAATGGTGTTGGGAGGGCCAGTCACAAATAGAGATGCTGTCTAGTTCCTTTGATAAACCCCTACAAGAGAATCACAATGCAGACCCTGAGGATTTTGTAGTAAAGCCTTACCATCCTCTGCAGAAAACTATTCTTTTGAGAAACAGCTTTTGGCCTGTTACTGGGCCTTAGTGAAGACTGAATGCTAAACCATGGGTCACCAAGTTGCCATGAGACCTGAGTTGCCTCTCAGGAGTTGGGTGTTGTCTGACCCATAAAGTTGGGTGTTCACAGAGCACTCCATCATAAAATGGAAAGGGTATATAAAAGATGGGGCTCGAGCAGATCCTGAAGGGACAAGTAAGTTATATGAGGAAGTGGCTCAAATGCCCGTGGCCCTCATTCCTGCGACATTGCCTTCTCTTTTCCAGACCAGAGTTAGGCCTCTTAGGGAGTACCTACAGTCAGTTGACTGAGGAAGAGAAAACTCAGCCCCAGTTTACAGATGGTGCTCAATGATATGCAGGTACCACCTGAAAGTCGACAGCTGCAGCACTACAACTTCTTTCTGGAATGTCCTTGAAGGAGAGTGGTGACAGGAAATCCTCCCAGTGGGTGGAACTTTGAGCAGTGCACCTGGTTGTTCATGTTGCTTGGAAGCAGAACTGGTTAGAGGGTGTTTGTACAATGGGACTCATGTGCTGTTGCTAATGGCTTGGCTGGATGGCCAGTGACTTGAAAGGAATGTGATTGCAAAATTGGTGACAAAACGGTCTGGGGAAAAGGTATGTGGATAGAATTTTCTGAATAGACAAAAAAACTTAAAAACATTTGCGTTCATGTGAGTGTTCACCAGAGGATGACTTCAACAGAGGAAGGTTTTAATAACCAAGTGGATAAGATTTGTTCTCTGGCTATAAGTCATCATCTTTCTCCAGCCACTCCTGCCATTGCCCATTGGGCTCATGAATAAAGTGGCCATGTGGAGATGGAGTTATGCATGGGCTTAGCAACAGAGATTTTCACTCACCAAGGCTGACCTGGCTTTGGCCACTGCTGAGTGCCTAATCTGCCAGCAGCAGAGACCCCCTTTCAGTCTCTGGTATGGCAGCATTTTCCAAGGTGATCAGACTGAAGTATGCTGTGTGGCTGGGGCAATGTTCTCCAGGAAGCTGTGTATTCTCTGAATCAGCATCCACTCTATGGTACTTTTTCTCCCATAGCCAGGATTCACAGGTCCAGGAAGCAAGGGTGGAAATGGGAATGGCACTACGCACTACCAACCCTCTTGGTCTACTAGAAAATTTTCACTTCCTGTCCATGAAACCTTAAGCTCTACTGGTCTACAGGTCTTGGTTTCAAAAGGAGGAGTGCTCCTACCAAGGGACACAACAATGATTCCATTGAAATGGAAGTAAAGACTGCCACCTGGCCACTTTGGTATCTGAATACACAGCAAGGCTGGGGTGATTGATCATTACTATCAAGGGTAAATAGGACTGCAGTGACACAATGGAGGTAAAGAAGAGTTTTCCTGGAATACAAGAGATTTCCTAGGGTATCTCGGTATTACCATGCCCTGTGATTAAAGTAAATAAAGAAACTGCAACAATCAATTCAGGCAGGACTTTCAATGGCCCAGAAATTTCAGGAATGAAAGTTTGGGCCACACCACCAGGCAAATAACCATGGCCAACCAAAGTGCTTGCTGAGGTAAAGGGAACATAGAATGGGTAATGGAAGAAGGTAGTGATAAATATGAACTACGACTATGTGACCAGTCACAGAAATGAGGACTATGATGGTGTATGAATATGTCCTCCTTGTTTTGTTATGAGTATTTGTATTTGTATTTGTACATAAAGCAAATATCTTTTTCTTCTCTACTCATCCCCTTATATAATGTAAGTTGTATTATTCATGTTATAGTATTTAAGTTATAGGATATCAAGTTTAAAGAATGAATGTTACCTAAATACTTGCACCCTATTCTAGAGAGATTTAGTGCATTTCTGATTGTACACAGGACAGTCGGGAATTGTTAGGTGAAGCATATATCTGTTTTTGTGTTCTATTTAGGAAATAAGTATAGTTTAAGGTGATGTGTATAGCTGCCAAGTTGATAAGGGGTGGACTGTTATGGTAGGTGATGATTCCCAGTTGTCTGATCAGGCAAGCACTGGCCTAACCATTACTGCAAGGATATTTCATGGTTGGTTGGTGAACCAGAAAGCTGGTTTATTAAATCATCAGTCAGTTAATTGCAGCTGTGGCTGATTACATTTATGATCAACTAGGGGAGCTTCTCCCACAAATGATATTGTCTGATGAGTTGGATCTGATCCAATCAGTTGAAGACTTTTAAGGGAGAAGACAGAACTTTCACTGCTTTTTCAGACAGCAAACCTCTCCTGTGGAGGTCATTGAGACCCTTCATTACAGTTACCAGCTTCTCAGCCTACCCTACAGATTTGGGACTCTTGCATTCCCATGGTTGCATGAGACACTTTTAAAATCTTATATTTCCAGATATCTCCTGTTGGTTCTGTTCCTCTAGAGAAACCTTACTAATTATAATATGCTTTGTCTGAAATTAATAGAGCCAGTGCATCTTTCTTTTGATCTGTTTTGGCATGGTATATCCATTTCTATATCTTTAATTTTAATCTGCCTGTGTCTTTACATTTAAAGTATTTCTTGTAGACAGCATAGTGTTGGATCTTGTTCCATGCTGAGATCGATTAAGTTGGCATTTCCAACTTCCAGCATACACTTCCTGTGCTGGCTTGAAACTATTATGTACTTCAGAAAAGCCATAATCTTTTAATCCCAATAAAATCTTGAGGGGGCAGACCTACTGTTTAGGGTGGAGCCTTTCGTTTAGGTTGTTTCCATGGATATGTGACACACTCAATTATGGATGGCACCTTTTGAGTAGATGGAGATGTGACCCCTGCCCATTCAAGGTGGGTCTTAAGTAGTTTACTGGAGTCTTTGAAAGAGCTGACACAGACACAGATGTTTGGAAATCGAGACAGAAAAAGCTCAGGTGCTAAGTAAGGACTCACAGAATTAGCCAGATCTGGAAAGAAATTTCCAGCCTCAGGAGATGCTAAGCTAAGAGATGAAACCCAGAGTTTTGCCTTGAAGCAGCTAAGTGAGGGCCCATAGATGATTAGAGAGGAAACTACTGGAATCAGAGGCGGGAAGCCACAGAGTCAGGCACAAGGACAAGCAGACACAGAGCCATGGGACTCCTTTCTTTGGAGTCAATGTATCTTTCCCTGGATGCCTTAGTTTGGATATGTTTTAAGGTCTTAGAACTGTAACCTTGTAACTTAATAAATCCTCTTTATAAAAGCTGATCCATTTCTGGTATATTGCATTCTGACAACTTTAGCAAATTAAAACACTACCCTGACTCATGGCTTCTTAAATCTGTTCTCATTCCAGAGCCAGGATTACCCACACTCAGGCCATCCAGACTGATCTTGATGCTGGTGTGAGGCTGGTCATTATTCAGGAGACTATCAGAACTGAATATGGGTACACAGAGGTGAAAATGAAAGTATAAGTTTTCACCGAGAATGAGATCTAGGCTATGAAAGACAAGTATGGACAGAAGCCTGGAGAGGATGTCCTCCTGTGACTGTCCCAATCTTACAATGATGTTATCACTACCATCTTGATGAACCAGGCTAAACAGAGAAGTCCTGGAAGCCACTTTTCTCACCCAATCCTCCAGTAAATTGTTAGAGTACTACCTCTCTGGCAGAAAAAGGACATTACTGAACTTGTAAAGTATCTTCTATCTGTAGGGGTCCTCAACCCCACCCTCTCTGCCTATAACAGCCCAATGTGGCCAAGGAGAAAGGTGAGTAGAGAGTGGCAGCTAACTATACACTATGGGTGCTTGAATGCATAAGTGCCCCATTTGACAACTACGGCCCTATACATTATGCTATTTGCATACTGGTACCAGCATATTTCTCATCTTTGTATCCTTCTGGCACCCTTACCTTGGGTGAAATGAAAAGCAGGTGTTTTCACTGAGGAATGGAGGAAGAGAAGGCACTGTAAGATGTAAAGTTGACAGTATCAGCCATCCTGCCTGTAGGAACTTTAGAACTTGGATTGTTATTTAAGCTACAGTTTTCTGCCACCCAGACCCACGCCTACTATTCCCTCTGACAAAAGGTGGGAGCAATAAGATTTCACATACTCCTGGGTTTTTGGACCTGGATGATCCCAGAAGCAACCAGCACTACTCCTCTTATGAGAGCCAACTCCTGGTGTTCTATTAAGCCTTGGTGGAACTGGAAATGATTACTGAGAGCTCTCAGGTCCTCCTGAGGCCAGAAATCCCCATTATATCCTGGATCCTGGGTAACCAGAACACTTACCCAGGAATTGCCCAACAGCAGAGTATCATCAAATGGAAGTGGTACCCTCAGAATCATGCTCGACTGGCCTCCAGGGAATGACCCACTTTCATGAATGGAAAATTCCTCAACAGTGATTCTGTTGCAACACTAGATAAAGGCCCTTCTGTCCCTGCACTGGCATCCTGAGGATCCCTACTCAGAGATACCCCAACAGATTCTCAGAACTGGTTTATTGGGACCTTGGCTTGGGTTAACTATATATAACCTCTGGCACTGAAAAAAAGTGTCCAATGGGCTGAACAGTGAGTGGTCCTCTTAACCTTGGAACACTCAGAACCATACACACCCCCATGTACTTATTTACTGACTCATGGGCCATCCGTAGCAGCTTAGCAGTCTAGTTGGGTTCATGAAGGGAACACAACTGTGGAGAATGAAAAGTGCCTCGGTGAAGGGAAGGGGACTTTGGGAACAACTGGCAAAGGGAAAAGGCATTGTCTGTGTTACCCATGCTGAGACACGTGCAATAGTCTGTATCATGATGGACATCAATGGAATAATCTGGCCAAAAAAGGATGCACTGAGCATCATTTCCATGCACTGAGCATCCTTTTTGCTTTTTACAACTGACAAGACCAAAGCCTCTCCTGGGGGAAAGGTTGAGTATGAGTATATTGCAAATAGGCTGAGAAAAGTATATTCCATAAGAGGTCACAGCACAACCACCTCATCAGGACTAGTTACTGCTCCCCACTCCTGTTTTCTACAGATTTGACCTGATGGCAACCAAGAAGTAAATACCTTTGCACAGCTGGCTCCATCCATCAAGGTGGCAGAGAAACTGACCAACTTTTAGTTCTGCCATCCAACCCCTTGCTCCTTTTCCTCTCTTTGCTGAGTTCAGATTGACAATCAAGGAGCTTATTTTCCCTGCCTCACATTTGAGCCAACATAAAAAATTCCTTCACTTATACCCTATGACAAACATAAGGACACATCCATTGACTGTACATTCTTCTTCTCCATACCCCTGGGCAAACTGTTGGGATACAGTAACTCCTGATGTAATTTCACTGAAAGGTGGCACAGCCACCTTTCCAATGTATTATCTTGTCCAAAACATGATTTTTCTGGAAGGTCAATAATTCTGGATCTACCACTTTCAGCAGATTATTATTGCCCTGGTTGGAAGTAAACACCAATGAAAATATGACATGCAGTGGTTGAGTTCACACCATGAGCATTTCAGACTCAGCAAAAAGCATTAGAATTTCTAGCTAAAGTTGTGTTTGATAACCTCATTGCCTTAAATATCCTCCTAGTATAATAAGGAGGAATATTTGCTATTGCTAACACCTGCTGCTATTCATGGGTTAATACCTCAGGGAAGGTGAGACAGGAGGTTACTAAAATCCACCAGCAGCAAAGTGGACTAACAGATTCTATGTGGGACATCTTCTTTGGCCCCTTTGAGTAGGGGGTAATAAAGGCAACCATTAATCCAGACAGGCCTGACCACCTTACTTGGAGTAACACTTAGAGTAATTGTGAAGACTTCCTTAAGTGCTCCACCTGCTGGTGTTCCCAACTCCCTGACCCATTACTGCCTTCTTGTTTGAGATAGAATGTGGGCTTCATGTTGCGCAAACAAATGGGGAGGTTGAAAGAAGTTAGGGATAGACTAGGTCTGGTAAAAAGGCTTGTTAGTGAACTGCTGGGGAAGTCAGGAACACTTCCGGTCATCTCCCAGTCCTTGCCTATACCTATCTTCTTTTCTATTGGGTGCAGATATTTTTGTATGTGTCCATTCCACAGCCCAGGTGAGGAGGTTTTGTCTAATGAAAAGACCTGATCATACCTTAAACTCAAAAACTGAGATCAAACAGTTTCAGCTGTTTAGCAGGGTGGAAATCTAGAATGGTAGCCCCCACCCCTTCTCTCAGGAATTGTATAAATATCCTGCCTCTGGGCAGCAAAGATTTCTGTCATCACCAGAGACCCTGACTCAAGCAGTTGGCCTCTCTGGGAGACAAGCTACAATGGGATCTCTTCCCCTGCTCTCTTGGACCCCTTGAGCTGTGTAGGTCATAAATTGGTCATTTGCTGAAAGTTTCTTCTATGTTTAGTACATGTTCCCATGACACATCATATAGAAACTAACCCCATACATTCTGCAGCTTTAATTGAGCATTTTATATGATTTTACTTTCTCTCCTCTCTTAGTATCTCCAATCTTCCTCTATTTTTAGTGGGTTTTTTGGAAATTGCATTACAAAGTTACAAATAATATAAATCTATTTTCAAATAATGCTATACCACTTTTCTTTGCCTTTCAGTTTGAGAAGTTTTCATTGAGATATTGTCAAGCTCACTGATTTGTTCCTTGAGTGTGTCCCATCTACAGATAAGCCCATCAAAGACATTTTTAATTTCTGTTAGAGTCTTTGATTTCTAACAATTCCTTTTTATTCTTTCTTAAAGTTTCTATCTCTCTGCTTTTATAACATTTGCTCTTGTATGCTGCCCACTTTTTCTATTAGAGCCCTTTGCATATTACTCTTAGTTATTTTAAATTCCTAGTCTAATAATGCCAAAACTTTTACCATACCTAAGTCTGATTCTAATGATTGCCTTGTCTCTCCAGACAGTGTTTGTTTGCTGGTTTGGCTTTTTTGCATGCTTTATGATTTTTGTTGAAATCAGGACATGATATATCTGGTAAAAGGCATTGAGATAAATAGCCTTTAGTGTGAGGTTTTATGTTCATCTAAGATTTAGACTATGTTATTGTTTACTATAGATGAAGGTGTCAGAGGCTAACATTTCTTCTGGTGACCTTGTTTTTTCTCCCTGGTTTTCTTTGGGTTTCCTTAGAGAGTAGAGTCTGAGCCCTGTAGCCCTATTGATACAGTGGTAAAATGTGGTGGGGGGAGAGGGGAGGGAACCACTCTATAGTACAATGAGTAGATGTGTCTGTTGATGAGTCTGTGTCCCTGGGCTATGACTTTCACAAGTGCTTCTCAGCATTCTTTTTCACCCCTTCTGTAAGACAGGAAGGCTAGAAGGGACTAAAATTGGGTATTTCCCTTTCTACATATTGGTTAGGTTCTGGTAAAACTAATGTTCATTAGGCCTTGGTTAAAGTTTCCCTTGTGAACGGGCCTTTTTAAGTGATAACAGAGTACTTGGGGCATATGTTAAAATGGTTACTTATACCCTAGCCCTGTCAGAAATCCAAGGGGATTTTTCTCTGCACTTCACAGTGGGAACCTGGTGGGATATGAGGAGCTAAAACTCATGAAAGTGAGGGTGGGGGGCTCTAAGGCTGGGCTTCCAGGATTTTTTATATATCAAGCTAGTCCATGTTTGGTCTCCAGCTTTTAGATAATTATCCTTTAAGTATTCTCATTCAATGTTGGTTCCAGTGTTTTCTGCTCCCAGTAAACTGTGGTTCTCTAAATCTGTCTCTCTCTCCAGTTCTGGGGGCCATGGCTTGCTTGATGATATTACTTCTTAGAAGGATGAAGGATAAAGGAAGAATTGTTTATTTATAATTTTTCAGCTATTTATAATTTTTCAGCTTTATGGACAGGAGTGACAACTTCAAAGTTCTTTACATGTCTGGCTGACAACTGGAAGTCCTTAAAAATGTTTTTCATATTTTTAAATGGTTGGAAAAAATCAAAAGAAAAACATTTCATGATGTGATTATTGTTTGAAATTCAAATTTCAGTGTCTATAAACACAATTTTTATTTTAGCAATTAAAAAATTTGTGTAGATTTTAGTTTCAGCTCCATTAAAGCTTGTAAGTTGTCACTCATATCCTTAAAACAAAGAAAATCTGAACATAGTTAAAATTCATAATTTTTCCTGAACCCACCAGTGAACTAAGGTCATGGCAAACCACCACCCAAAAATCTATAAAGAGAGGTGAATAGGAATCACAACTGAGATCTGCTTACCTAGAGGAGAAGTCACTGGAATCATAACCTGGAGAAAAGATGCTACTAGAACATTTTCATACCTGGGGAAAGGGATCCCTCTGAGTCCAGTTCCCTACAGCCTTCCTAACTCAACTGACGTTGGGGAGAGGGGAGGACTAAGAAACAGATGTGAAGGTCACAGCCAAGTAACCAAGCCCACTTACACACTGAGGTTTAATCAATCATAAGACTATGGAGTGCTTCACCTTCTTTACACCTTACCGCTATACCAGCAGGGCTCCAATACAGTAAAAATGGATTAAAGCTGAAAGACCTACAAAACCCAGACTCTGTCTAATGAGGAGTTTTTAAGGGAGCTCAAAGGCAACAAGGGAGAGAAAACAAGGTCAGTAAAGGAGTTCGAAGCTTCTGGAACTTACAGTTACAACAAACACCATACACAGCACAATTCCAATGTAGATTAACATTAAACCTCATGCATCAGCTATTTACTGCAGTTCTACTATTCAATATATCATGTTCTGCTTTTGAAAAAATGACTAAATGTCCTAAAAGTCATGCTAAAGGTACAAAGCAAGCATCAGAACCAGACTCAAATATGACACAGATTTTGGAGCTATCAGACAGGGGATTTAAATAACTGTGATTACTATGTTAAGGGCTTAAATAGAAAAGCAGAGAACCTGTAAAAACAGATGGATGACACAAACAAATAAATGGAACTTCTAAGAATAAGCAAAAAGGAAATGCTGGGAATCAGAAACATTTAACATAAATGAACAATGTTTTTGATGGGCTCCTTAATAGATTGGACACAGTTGAGGAATGCATCACTGAGCTTGAAGATAGGTCAATATAAAATTCCCAAACCGAAATGCAAAGAGAAAAATCATTTTTAAAAACAAACAAGATAAAGATATGTGGGACAATTTCAAAGTTTTCAACCATGCATGATTGGAATACCATCTGGAGAACGAAGAGAAAGAGTAGAAGGAATATTGGAAATAATAATGGCTTAGAATATTCCAAAATTATGGATGGACACCAAACCACAGATCCAAGGAGTTAGGGAACACCAAACAGGAGAAATACCAAAAAGTCTATACATAGGCATATCATATTCAAACTGCAGAAAACCAAAAACAAGGAAAAAATTATTGAATGACTCCAGAGGAGGGAAAAAAATCAACTTACCTATAGAGGAGCAAGGATAAGAATTATAGCAGTTTTCTCACCAGAAACCATGCAAAGCAAGAAGAAAGTGTAGTGAAATATTTAAAACGTGGAAAGAAGGGAACTATCAACCTACAATTTTACATCCAGTGACATTATCCTTCAAAACTGAAGGAGGGTAAACTCTCAAACAAAAGCTGAGTAAATTTATCATCGGCATATCTGCCAGCAAGAAATGTTAAAAAAGACATTCTTCAGAGAAAGGAAAATGTTAGTGGTAGAAACTTTGATCTATGTAAAGAAAATAAGAGATTTTGAGGAGGAATAAGTGAAGGTAAATTAATCCCTCTTTAAACTCTTAATTGATCTGTTAAAAAAACTGTTAATGTAGTAATTGTAACAATATGTTAATTTTATGTTAACATATTTGTTAACAATATGTTAACAAATGATTTTAGCATATGGATAAGTGAAATAAAGTGTATCAGTTATCGAAGAGACATGAGGGAAGAACTGAGAATACTCTAAGGAAACACATGAAGTGTTAGAGTGTTATTTGAATGTGAATTTAGATTACTTATATATAATTATTTAAAAACTCAAGGACAATCACTAAAAATTTTAAAAAGTATAATTATATTGCTAAGAGAGGAGAGAAAATGGAATTATATAAAATGCCCAATTAAAACTACAGATAGCAAAAAAAAAGAGTGGAAGATTGAAAAAAAAAAGAAATGAAAGGGCAACAAGTAGAAAAAACTTGTAAATATGGTAGGTATTATTCCAATGGCATAGAAAATATTTTATATGAGAATGATCTATATATACCAATTTAAATACACATTCTCAGAGTGGTTAAGAAAAATGACCCAACTCTATATTGTCAATATAAAAGTTCAATGAGTTAAATCTAAAGGCATGTTAAAAGAATGAAAAAAGAGTCACGAACTGAGAAAATATTTGCAAAACAAATATATGATGAAGGATTTGCATTAAAAAATACAATGAACACTTAAAACTAGATAATAAAAAAAAAATCCTAATTTACCCTTGGAATGAATAATAGATTTTTCAGTGTCTTTGAACAATGCTAATGACTGTGTCTGTAGAAACAGGGAAAAAAGTGAAATCTAATAAAAATTGACCTAAAACCCTACCTCCGAATTTCCAATATCAAAAACTATCCTAACCCTCTGAAAAGGTTATAACATAAACTATTATTTTATTTGTTGTAATGATTAGTTAATGTTCTGATTATATTACATGTTTTGGGATAAAATAAAAATTTTCATTTGCTATAATATTTTTCACCTTTAAGTGCATTCCTTCAATTTGATAATTTAAAAGCAATCCACTTTGCAATATGCTTTACAGAGTTTTCTGTTTTCATTTAAAAAAAAAAGTGAAATTCAGGAGACCAAATTGCATCTCTGATAAATATATATGGTATTGCTAATCCATGTCTGTTAAATGTATGCTTTTGAATTTTGGTTCTCATAGAGCTTATTCTTTCATATGATCCCCTCTTATAGCTAAAGACAACATATCAGGCTTTAGGTTGAGCTTTCTGTGACCCCAGATTAAAACAAAGTTAATTATTCCTTACAGGAATTAATCTCAAGACTTTGACCTCAATGATGTCATGCTTGAAGCAATTGGACTAACTTGGTCACAGACAAATTAGTTAAATGTTTTAAAGGTTTAAAGCTTTCATTAGCTAGCATTCAAACAATTGTTGGGAGTAGAGATGGAAGTCCATTTTTCCTTTAATTTTTTATTTTACCTTTAAGTAAAACAACTCCATATTTGTTGCATTTTCATTCTCTTTTCACTCTTTCATTCCTCCCTACCCCCACATGGAAGTGATATATTCCTAATTCAGGAATAGAGTTTAGCTCCATACAGGAGATGGAGGAAGAAGGGCTCCAATTATCTAGGAAATGCTTCATTTTTTGAGTGGTGAGTACATTAGTATGTACTTAATCCTTATTCTTTGCATGTTTGTACTATTTAATATAAATTCAAAGTGTAGGTAATATTCTCAATGTTAGACTCCAAATTTATATATATGTATACATAAAGTACTATCACCACTGACTTGTAAAAGTTTAGACTCATAATTACAGAAAGGACTTTCAAAGGACTCTATTTCAAACTTTCCTCAAAATAAGAATCTACTACTTAATATTATGATCAGTCATTTATTGTTATTTTTTCAATTAAAAATACCTATTTGGGCAAGCACTATTTTTTTAGTGAACATCAGAGGAAAATGGAAATCTGCTTGTTTATTATGGGAATCAGCTTGTGGAACGGAGACCCACAAAGAAAAGTAAGTGGGATGACTTATTATAGATGTTATGATAAAAAGATTCAGGCAAAAGGCAAAGCCAGAGTGTGAACGGAAGGTAAGATGTGAGGTGGATGCTGAAGCCAGAGAGGCGGAAAGCCAGAGAAGTGTAAGACAACCTCTTAAAAATAGGACCTGATTTTCCACTCTCCACTCTTTAATCCTATAATCATGCTCTGCGCATGCTATATTTATAATATAAATGTATTTAACTTTATACACAATTAATTTAATAACTTCTCCCAATGTGTAAATGTGTAGCCTTTGTCTATGAAAGCCACATTAAATGAGGTGAGGTGAGGAGAGAATATGAAATAGAAGGGAGAGTCAGCAATAATACTAAAATTCTAATTCTAGAGAAAATGTTGAAAACATTTTTTTTACAGTTTTCTCAGTTTGATGACACTTATTCTGTTCACTTGAGTAAGTTACTTTCACCTTCATCTAAAGTAGTGGTTGGAAGCATGGATTGGCATCAGAAAGAACACAATGGCTTAGTTGTATGACCTTGGAAGCATTTCTTAACCTTTCTAAAACTTAATTTCCTTTTATATAAAATGGCAATGATAGTAATATCTCTCTCATTTTGTTGTTGTGAGAATTAAAATAGGCAATTTACATAATGCTCTTAGCATATTGCGTGGTATACCATAAGCACTCAAAAATATTAGTTTATTATTATTTTAAATTGCCTGTAAGGAAAACTAAATGGCCCTATGCTATCTTTTATCAGATGTTGGAAATCCAATTGCACATAATTCCCTCTTAACCCACTCTTTAGTTCTTTGAAAATACATTTCAAGAGAAGAGATCTATTTTAACTGCATTTAAATATAGGTAAAGCTAAAATCTAGAGACTTTTGAATTCTGGCTTCTACTCTGATCTCTAATTGTCTATGTGCATTTCAGGAAGCTTTTACTTTTCTTAATTTTCTTTAGAAATTGTTGACTGCAATTTACATCACAACTGTTGTGAGAAATTAGGTAAATTACTGCAAAAAAACATGGCATAAAAAAAGACTTTAATACTGTCTGCAAACCCCCTCCCGTTTCCTCTCTGATTTTATCCTCTGTCACTCTTACCCTCAAGAATTTTTATCTGTTTTGTTTACTGAGGCATTCTCGACAACTCAGTGATAATATTTTCATATAGTGAGGTGATCGATAAATATCTGTCGAATGAATGAAATGCCAGAAAAAAACCCCACATAGCATCAAATTACACACCACTAAATGCAACATAACATTTAATGGCAACTTAATTCTTGGTTTTATCACCAAGTGTTATAACAATCATTTGCTAAAGAATTCAGCATAATTTATATACAAAATATTTGTATATTAATTCTGGTATCACCCTAAATTACTTTTTTGGCTGTATTGAGTCTTTCTATAATTTTCCAGTATGATAAATTTAGTTATTGGAGCATTGGAAGTTTTATCTGTTAAGTTTTATTGTTTAGGAAGATTTGGAACCTTAAAAGAATGATTATAGGTGGTTTTCACATGTAATTATTATCTTCATTCTTGCTTATTTTCTGCTTCAAAATTCATTCTTCACAAACATTTTTCTTAGTTGTACTTTCAGAGTGTACATAGGCAATCACTACTGAAAAAGAACTCAAAACATTTAATAATTTACACAAATTCAAATCTGAACCTTTGAATTCTCATAGTTTTGGGGAAATAAAAGTTAATGAGAATAGGGTGGGCGATGGCGGGACAATGGCAGAATTCTCACCTGCTATGTGGGAGACCCCGGTTTGATTCCCGGTGCCTGCCCATGCAAAAAAAAAAAAAAAAATTAATGAGAATATATTTTTCTGAAAAATGAGATACTCCATAAAAGTTTTATATATATATTTATATAAAGGTATATATATATTTTTGTTTTTTGAATATTTATTAATATTTTGAAAGGTTAGCTTACAAGTGGTAGAAAATGTAATTTCTCTAAAAGTATATAGATTCCTTTAACTAATAATAGCAGCACTTTCATATACATAATCAAACATAGAATCATATATAATCTTTAGAAAAGCTTCTATAACCATTTATGATAAACTTTGGCAATTTTTTTATATATATTGAGTGACAGATGGCATATTTGAAAATATATATATATATTTTTTCCTATAACTAATTGGTACACATTAGCCTTTCTGTGGGAATGCAAAATCTATGGCACAGCCTGGTATTCCAAAATAGCAATATCTGTGATTATGGCCAAGTGTCAGTGTGTGGTCATAAACAGGTGAAAGCCATTCATCTTCATTTACTCTTTGTTTTATTGGTTACTACTTATTTGAAGTTGTGGAAAGCACCACCCCCTACATTAAAATAAAACAAAAAGCTTCCTCTTTCTGTTTATAAGTAAACCTTTTGATTTTTAAGATGATAGGGTTAATAACCCATTTAAAAAATCGCTCCTAACAGGAAATCACATGGAGTGTGAAAACTGAGTGGTGGTCAGCGAGAAGTCCCTGTGCTTGGCTGATGGACAGAAAATTGGAGAACAAGAGAATGTGCACTTATCAGAGTCCCACAGCCTCTAAGAAGGACAAGTCCTCTGCCAGCACTAGATCTCCAACACTTGACTGGTGTGTGCTTAGACACAGTACGATGATCACAGCATTGGATGCAGTCAAAATTTAATACCCTGGCAGCTGTGGAAACAGTAAGACGATCTACCTTGCTATAGTGGGATTGAGTAACATTCACAGGCTTCACTGGGGGTTCAGAAAAACACAACAGTGCCTGCACCACCGAGCTTCTTGTTATTCTCTAAGAGTTTGAAATTTTTCTGTTTCAAAGGGACATTAGCTGAAGGTCATTTCTCCTGACTCTAAGGTTACAGTGATTAATTTCATTTCCCTTGTTCAAGTGGCCTGTGTATACCTTACAAAATTGCATCAACAAATTGGGTTAGTAGCCTATTAGGCTAAGAAAAATAAAATTATCGCTTCCCTATATCCTCTGTGTGCTATCTATTGCAGCGTGAGTGTGTCTCCTGAGGTCCTGGCTATCCTTAAATGATAAGATGAACTTTAATAGAAAAATGATGAGTATGCAGAGAAGCATTGCTAATCCACTTTCCTTGAGTTTCAAATAATTAGAAATCAGGGAAATAGGCGATGCCTCATTTTCTGGAGTCATAAAGTTTAGCTTAGGAATCCAGCAATGATTTTTGAATTATGATTTTGGCCAATCCAGTGGGACACTGCATCTCTTTGGACATTGTATTAGTAATCTTTTCCTTTGAAAGAATGCAACCATTTGTTTCAGTGACATTTTATATTTTCTGCCATTGAAGATTTCTAGATAAGTTTTTTTCTCAATAGTAATAAACACCTTTCTTCTGCTCAAGGATCTAAGAAGTTATTTCTGTAAATATTCCTAGTAATGGAACTACCCAGGTCTCAGAGGAGCAGAATAAGCAATCTATATGTTAGAGAGAAAACAAACAACAAACATTGGATCACTTGGATCAAGTGGTAATCAAATAGAAAGGGAGCTATCAGGAAAGGGGCGTGCATGCGTGCGTGTGTGTGTGTATGTGTGTGTGTGTGCGCACGTGTTTTGTTGCTGTTGCTGAAATCTGCTGCCCCTTTCTCAGGAAAGAAGAAATAAAAGGAGCAGGTGAGAAGTGTGGGTGAATAGTTTCCCTGAGGAGTAGATGATGAAAAACAGAGTTGTGCGATGGTTGGTGGGAAACAATTAAAAAAAAACAAAGAGACAACAACAACAACAAAAGAAGCTGTTATAAAACAAAACCTTGGGCTATCATTTCAAGGAAATTTTTAGCTTTCTACAAATAAAAACAGCATTTTTCTTTAAATTTCAAAATTTATTAAAAATGTGCTGATTTTTTAAAAGAGATTTTTTGATAGGTCAGGTGTCCTGCAATTTTAAACTAGTTCTTTGGTTAATAATGAAACAGCATGGTGTTTTTCTAACAGAGCTAATATAGGAACTGAGGCAGTTTGACAACCCAACGATCCAAACCTGTAGTTAACCAGGGCATTTACTACTTGTTCAATTTGAGGTTACTTATGGGTCTATCAGGAATATTTTGGCCCTCTGCCTGAGATGGAAATCAGTGCTCTCCAAAGGTCTGTTTTTACAAATAAAGGAGAAATTTCAGGCTAATAAAAATTACCAGCCATTAATGTCAACTTAAAGAAAGGGATATTTTTTTGGTAGAGGGGAATTGCTTTCTTTGTTGTTGTTGTTGAGGGAAAGTTAATTTGATTGTGTTTGTTCTCAGATTCTGGCATTGTTTACAATTTATTCCCTGTGCATGTGTCAACATTTTATTTTTAGTATTTTTTTTTTTTTTGGTAAGAGGCCAGATAGCAAATACTTTAGGCTTTGTGGGTCAACAAAACCACCTCTCTTGCTACTACTTCTGCTGCTGCTGAGGCTTCTTTCACTATCCTTCAAAAAATGTCAAAACCATTCTTGGCTCTCAGGCTGTATAAAAGCAGCCCATGAGCTCGATTTGGCCAGTGGGTCATAGTTGGCTGAACCCTACTGGATAGTTCTATAGTCACAGGAAGTGTCTTCCCAAGGTCACTGAGAAGGGTGCTGTGCACATCTTTGTTTTTAAAAATCATACATTGTTGAGTATGCCCAAAATGCCCACTGGTCCTGACATACAAGAAAGTAATACAGTACTGAGGAGCCACTTATTTAAGAACATTAGAAGGATATTGGCCACAAAAACTATAGACCATTATTGTTAGAAATGGCATTAGAGGTTATTCCATTTAACACTGAATTGTTTGTTTCTGAAGTTGCTTTATTTTCCAGATGAGGAAACTTAGGTCCAAATTTAAAAAATGACTAGATTTGCCTTCTATAATTCTTTCCTGAGTTATCATCCATCTTAAATCAATACCTAATGTCCTTTTCACAATATTTTTAAAGTGTCTGCATCTCACTAAAATATTTCATTTGTAAAGATAACTGATAATGTGGCCGGACGATAGATGCTGGTGTGCCAAGTTACTATCCGACAGCATGTTTATATAACAATAATTTTAAGTAATGTGTAAGTTTAAACATCTCTTCTCTCCCAAGAAACATTCTGTAAAGACTTCTTGCGATAATCTTGACTCTATAAAAACCAATGATTCTATTTTCATTAGCTTTCAAACATTCGGCACTGTTCTCTTTTCTTACTTTTCACAGCTTTCTTGAGTGATCTCATCAACACCCACCCACACCCCCAAAAAAAACAAACCAAATATTATCTTTAGCTTCCCAAATTCCTACCTTTTATTTCTTTATCCATATATTTAATTGCCTGTCAGACTCTTTTCCTGCGGCTTCCACTGGAATCATGAACACTACATGCTCAAAGTATAATTATCATTTTTCTCAAGCCTGTCCTTCTGTTACATCAGTTTCATCCTGATCCTGAAGTCTGATCTAAGCCCTCTTTCTGCACACGTCAATGAATGGAGTTTTGCTGTTTCTACCTCTTTTGCATCTTTTTTCCCCTCCATCTTTTCCTTTCCATTTCCACCACATCTAACTTGGTGCAGGACCTCATTATCCTGGTTTATACTGGTTCGATAATCTCCATGCCAGCAGCCTGACCCGCTCTAACCTATACATGGCACTGTAGCTAGAGTAATCTTTTAAAATGCAAATCTAATCATCTTTATTTCCCTGAATAAACCCTTCAAATGGCTTCTCATTTCCTGTAGGTTAAAGTCCAAATGTCTCATATGGCATACAAGGTACTTCCACGATCTCACACCCAAACTCAACTTTTGCCTCTGCACTTTCATTCCTCCCATTCTAACACCACCCTTGAAGACTTAACTGAACTTCCTGGAGTTCCCTAGCAGCCTAACTCCAATTTCTCACATTCTGCATATTCTGTTTACAAAGTGCCTTATGTCCCATTCACACTTCAATATTCAGTATAAGTTGGGCCCTCTCTATGAAGTTATCCTTCACTCCTCCAGAAAAAAATTAGTTGATTACTCTTTCATTATGCCACAAATACATTTAGTATTTCTTTCTACTTTCATTTGCATTATTGTTTTAAAATTATTTATGTCAATCTCTCCTATCAGATATGAACTCCATAAGAAAAGGAAACACATATGACATACTGAATGATGAATGAATGAATGAATAGAGGGATAAACCAAAAACCACATCTGAGAAATACATATGAAAAGAATTTATGCAAATAATGATTGTGATGAGACCAGATGGCATTGGGCAATAATAATGTCTACAAAGATAATGATAAAATCAGATGTTGCAGGGTGGTGCAACGGTGGCTCAGTGGTAGAATTCTTGCCTGCCATGCCTGAGACCCAGGTTCGATTCCCCTACCCATGCAAAAAAAAAAAAGATTGCAGAGATTTCTACCTTTTGCAAACTCTATTATCTCATTTGATTCTCACATAATCATCCTTATATACAAGTGACAAGCATTTCTCCTATATAATAGATGTGGCAATTGAGAGTTGGGAGAGATATGGATTTAACTAAGATCACAGAGTTAGGAACTACTGTAGCTAGGACTTCTGGACTCTATTTAGTTAGCACTTTTCCCCCAACAGTTAGATTTTAATAGAAGCTTGTGCTAGTCTCTTATTTTGAAATTTTTTTAGCTAAGTGTCTTTTACTTGGGTATTAATTTTCTGATTTTCTCTGTACATGGTGAACTGATATGCTGCTATTTGGAGCAATATGTTGGAACATGCTACTGCTTGACTCATTTCCAATTTTCAATATCTGTAAAAAATGGAAGTGGTTCAAATAGCTGCAAATTAAAGCACAGTTTAAAACCACTGTATCATAGCAAACCTATCTGGGCTTCGGTTTCTAAGTGCATGCTGCCTGTGCATGGATAATCCATCACGGCTTAAAATTAGCAAAAGACCAGCAGCAGGTCACTGATTTTTCTGACAACATGACCTTCTAAATATACTTCTTAAACTAAATAGATGTGTTTTTCTCTGGATGTTTTTAATTCAAGATACTTTCAATAGATGTTCATTTCTGTACTCTGAGAGACCTAGTCGAGTCCATCATTTAATTAAACTGGTATTTGCATTTATGAAGCAGAAGTAACGAGGGCAAGGGCATCTACTCATATCTGTGTTCTAGTTCTATAATGGAGATGTGCACATCTGTCAAGGTTGTTGAAACTGAAGCCGTGTGTGTCCTCTGAGGTTGGATGGTATTCTGAACACACGGCTTTAGCTCGCCTGCAGAGCAGTGTCAGATTTCACAGACCCTCAAGGGAAAAAAAGGAATCCGAACTGAGATGTAATAGCATTGAATTTGGCCAGCATTTCTTATCTCTCTTTTCAAAAACGGTCTTTATTATATTTTACTTTTGATAAATACTTAGAAAGTCTGGAGATAACTATAATTGCAAGTGTTCACACATACCCACCCAATATCAAATACCCATCTAATATCAAATACCCAGTGATTTAGAAACATGTAGCGGTGAAAACAGAATTTTGCCCTTCCCACAGATAGTTAGAATTATGTGAATGTAGTTTCCTTTCTAAATTCAATACCCATCTTACCCTCTTTGTTTATTTTCTTCTGTTTATGTAACTGGTATTCCAGATAATATTCTCATCAGCACAGATTTTTTTAACACAACCACTGCCAAGAATTTATATTCTCCCCTTTGCTCACACCCACACCAATTTCAAGGAGTTTTTATAACATGAAAATAAAGAAGACATAATAGGCACTATTGAGGGTGGGTCGCAGTGGCACAGCAGGCAGAGTTCTCGCCTACCATGCTGGAGACCCAGGTTCGATTCCCAGTGCCTGCCCATGCAAAAAAAAGAGGGGGGGAGAGATAGTGTGTGATATTTATACAGCGTGTGGGGCCTCTTGTAGAATGGAGGGAAGTGATCTTTTTTTTTTTTTTTTTTAGCCAGGATCATCATATAATAAATGATGAATGGCAGAAAGGAAGAATGTTTATATATGGTAAAAGGTAGGTGTCTTTGTTCTCTCACAGTGGGGGAGGATTTGGAAGAATTTTGTAGCTGAGGTTGAAAGGCTGTAGGCTTTTTTTTTTTTTTGCATGGGCAGGCACCAGGAATCAAACCTGGGTCTCCAGCATGGCAGGTGAGAGCTCTGCCTGCTGAGCCACCCACTGTGGCCTACCCAAAAGCTGTAGGCTTTTATTGTGAGCTGCTCCAGGAATTTTTATGCAGCTGAGGGGGGGGGGGCGGAAAATATATTAGTGTGCTTCTCCTCATGGGGAGGTTGTGTAAAGAAGAGATTTTGGAGAGTGGAATGGGAGTGGAAGCCTGCCACAGCTGTGGAAAACTGCAGACTTCTTTTTAACTAATGAGAGGAATCTAGAAGCATCCGGCATCAAGGAGGAACTACTTTTTAGTATAGACAAGAATAGAAGATGAAAGGATATAGTAGATAAAATAGACACATTTTGGGAACGCATTTGATGTGGTGTCTGGTGAAACAGTACTTTAGAATATCTCTAAAAGGTATAACTACCTAAACATGAGAAGCCCTTGAAAAAGTACAGATAAGGAACATGGCGACACAGGCAAACATGGCCGGCGTGGGTGTGATTAGAAGGGTCTGCGCTTGTTCCGTGGAATCCATCAGGGAAAGGTGCTGGCTCTGAGCCGGTTCACCACCTACTCCTATGACTGGAAAGAGGACTGCAGGGGTACAGATATGGTTTATAGATGATGCTGTGTTGGGGGGTGAGTAGTGTGCGCTCAGGTAAATTTTCCGACATGATCTAAGGGGTTTGTTTCCCAGAGACCGGAGGGTCATCAGAAGAGGGATTTGTGTTCTTTGTATGTGGTGAGCAGCACCAGGTTTACCTTTGCAATTCCGCAATCTTCATTTGGTTCAAAGTGTCAAAATTCATCCTGAGTAGAGACTTATTTTTGGTAATCCATCCTAATGAAAATAAAAAGAATCAACAGAAAGAACCAACAGAAAGAACAGCAACTGGAAACTGTTACTTTAAATAAAAGATAAAAAAAATAAATAAAACGTAACTATATTAACTGAAAAATAAAAAATTACAGGAATGTAAATTTCTATATAAAAGGCAGCAGAAGTTCATCATTGCATTGTAAATGCATCATTGGATTTATTCTGTGGAATAAAATATGTTTGCTACATTTTAAACTGTTAATGTGAAAATTATATCCCTAAATTTTGTAACTAGAATATCTTCTAATTAATAAAGGAAAAGAAACAAAAGCTGAATTTAAATAAATTTTAGGTTTTCCTACAGTAGCAATATTTAAATTACAGAGAATAATTGTAACTTTGGATTACTACAGGGCATTTTCCTTACAAAGAGTAAATGGTATATACTAATGGATGAGATGGGGCATGGCAACGTATTTCAATATTTTCACAAAGTTAGGACAAAAGCCATATGCTAAAATAAATGTATATCTCACTTTCCAAATCTCGTTATGTCTAAAAGTGATTTTGAAAATCATTTGTCTTGTAAAAAGACTATGTTCCCTTTAATGGTACACAGTGTGCATCTGAACACAATTTGTGACTTTAATCTGATTGCTACTTTAGAGAACACTTTATATAACAATAAGGAACGATTAAGAAGAGAAAGGAGGAATAAGATCTAACAGAAATTCTCTTCTCTTTTGGCCGTGAAAAAGAAAAGATGCAGACGTTATGAAGCTGCATGGAAAATTAGAAAGGCAGAATAAGGCCTTATCTCTAATTTACAGAAACCTATCATGGATGAGACTCACACTCATCTGAAAGAGCAAAGCAATTGATGGATATTGGCCTAAAGCCCTGGAGCAGAGCATACACTTTGAAAATATTTTAACTTTAATTTTAAATATTTAAAATGGTTGAAAGAGCCATCTACTCAAAAATGAGTGTAAACTACTACAAGAAGTATTACTTGTTACTAACAATTACGGTTCAGAAATAAAATGCAATAAAATTGTACATAGGTGTTATTTGGCATATAAATATGTCTTTTCCAAGACCACATAATTTAATAGTTATGCTTACTTTTTCAAGCAAATAGTTGGTATTCCTCCTTCCCTCCAGTGATACTTTTCATATGTTACCTATGCCTTGGTATCCCAATCATGTTTAATGAACTACCACTTAAAACACACTGGTTTAGTGTCTTTAGTATTGAGTTTAAAAAGTTAAACCCATATGGAAACCCTTGCTACTGTGTCATACATTAAGGACATCCAAATCAATAAGCTAAGCACTTGACCTTGAGGCTTGCTTTTGTAGAAGCTTATGTATGTAGCAGAGAAGCTTAGCCTTCCTATAGATATGCCTAAGAGTTACTTCCAGAGGACCTCTTTTGTTGCCCAGATGTGGCCTCTCTCTCTCTCTATGCCCAACTCTGCAAGTGAAATCATTGCCCTCCCCTCCATGTGGGATTCAGCATCCAGGGGTAAAAGTCTCACTGGCAGCATGAGGGATGACCCCCAAGGATGAGGCTGGCCCTGGCACCATGGGATCAGTAATGCCATCCTGACCAAAAGGGGTAAAAGAAGTGTAACCAATAAGATATCAGTGGCTGAGAGAGTTCAAATAGAATCGAGAGGCTACTCTGAAGGTTGCTCTTATACATTGCTGCCTATCATAGCTTGCCGAACCCCAATCAAAATCATTCCTGCTAATCCTAAAGAACAACTGGGCATTATATAAGATTCTACAAAGATTCTATGCACTAGAGTAACTTTCCAGAAACCTACAACCTCCAGGTGGGTTCCTGGATCAGATTAGTACTGAAATGCAGAGCAGCCAGCCTCTGCAGAGCATCAGCTATTTCCATCTCCCATCCCATATTATCAACAGCCCCTTCCAAAATGAAAAAGTTAGAATGAGCATAGTCCAAATACCCCTCTAAGAGTTGGAAATAGATCAAAGGTGATGGTGGAGCTATAAAGAGAAGGTAAGGTTTAACAAATGAGTATGATTGCTGGATCATTATATTGATATTTCTTTTAGTGTCCAATATCTTAAAGCAGCTAAAAGTAAAAGCCTAAAAGTTTGGAATTGTAACCCATACCAAACTATGGTTTGCTATGGGTTACAATTAATTGTTGTAATGTGCTTTAAAATTTATTCCTTTTTTGTATGTTATTTTTCACAAAAAAGAAAATAATGTCAATTGTGATGACAAATGCACGTCTATAAGCTAAAAAAAATCAACGTGTGATTAGATGATGACTAAAGTCTCTTCCAATTAGAAATGTATTTGCCTTTATAAATTATTGATAACTGAGAAATTATCAATCTATATAAAAAATCAATATGTGATTAAATGACAATTAAAGTCTCTTTCAATTAGAAGGAATAAAAATTAAAAAAGAAAGCACAAGAGAAAAAAAAGTTAAACCCATAAATGATGATAAATAACACTGTGGATACAGTATGTTAACATTTCAGCTATAGAGGGGAATTTTGAGATTGAAATTAGAGTACTTCATGTTACAACTGTTTCATTTTCTTTTATCCTTTAAAAAATCTTTGAATTATATCTATCTCTTGTACTTATTTATTTCTTATGATTTCTATATTTTATTATTTCCTTTTTCTCTATATATTTTGTTCTTTGCATCCATTTCTGAATGGAGGCAAAGAGGACAAGTTGAATTTAGAAGTTATATGATTGTTCATAGTCTTTTCTGAGCACTAACTGAGCACCAGCACTCATACTCACCAGATATTGCATCTGTCTGGCTCCTTCCATCTCACCCTTTTGGCCTCTGCTGTTCAGGAAACTTCCCTGGAATTACATTCCCAAAGGCGCTCCCTATTGCTTTCTTCCAGCAATTATAAATCAAATAATTACACTCTTGTTGTTCATTTTTTGGTTTCCAATTTACTACTTACTATTTAGTATGGGGATTCAGGATTTTGAGAGTGTGTGGTATAAGAAAAGGAGTTGTTGATACAGAAAGAACTAGAATCTTATGGCAGATGTCAAGTAGGATACCCTTCCTCAACCTGGCCCAGGAAGCAGGTTGTCTTCTTGGCCTATGAAAGGAAATGGGTAAACTGATGCTCCCCATAATGCTCCTTCTACCCTCGTGATACACAGTCTATATGGACTTCTTCTTCACATCTCTGCCTCTCCTAGTCTGGAACAATCCATATCACCTTTAAAAATGCTCAAATAATCTAGAGTATACAAGGAAAATTTCAATCTAATTTTAAAAGAAATATCTTGATTATCAATTCAACTTTACCATAGAATAACAGCCCTTACAAAATCATTAAACAAATGTATTATATATTCACATAATTAATATGTATGAGACATTCATTGTTTAAAAATGATGTTATTACTGATAAATTAATGTCATTTTCTAGCATGGATTACCTTGAAAGTCATAGTATCTCGAAAGAGCAATAAAAATGAATAATATTTTCTACTCGAGTTGGGGGAATTACATAGCATCACACATATTTGTTTAGGAAATATTTATTTACTTATTATAGTTTTAGATATCAGTAGCAAATAAAACCCTGCCTTCATATAGCTTATGGTCTAGCAGTGAATACAGATGTTGAAAAAGTTATAACAAGGGCATTGCATTTTCTGAAGGAGAATGACTGAGAGAATTGAAGCTTATGATAGATAGCTGTCACCTAGTCAGGCTTTCTGGAAGAAGTAAAACTTGAATTAACATCAGATAATATTGTGCCAATTTCTTGAACTCCATTTTTTTTATAAGCCTACTTGTAATTCACTGCAGATAAAATGATGAACATGATGCACATTTTAACTCTCTTTTAGGACAAGGTGCTATATGATTAAGAAGTAAACATGTTTACTTATTGATTGCATTGATTAATATGTAATAACACATTTCTCTTGCTGATTGCTTATAGCCACCCAAACCAAATGAACTAAAAAGTTAGTGGTCCTGAGTGCATTCAGCTCTTTCCATAATATGTTCCCCAAAGTGCTGAAGTAGTAAATAATTTGACATCACACCACAAGAAGTCCACAAATACTTCCTTATTTCATATAGGTACACTGGGAAATAAATAGGTGCATCAATTTATTCAGTACCCATGTTTCTATCTGTCTAATATATTTTTTGCAGCAAACTCCTAAATTGCTCAAAACCTACCTTTTCTCTCCTCTTGCTTCTCTCCTCTTTAATTACTATGAACATCTGATCTACCTTTTTTTTTTTGTATGCTGTATGGCCCAGTCACATTTCACTATTTTTCCATGTGAGTATCCCATTATTGCAGCACCATTTGTTGAATTTTTGTTTGTTTGCTGTATTTTATTTGTTTTGCTAGTTTGTTTGTTTTGGGGGAAGTGAATGGATCGGAAATCGCACCCGTGTCTCCTGCATGGCAGGTGAGAATTCTAACACTTAACTACCCTTGCACCTCTCCATCTGATCTACTTTTGTCATTTATTGCATATCACATTTTCTATCTACATCAGAGTTTTCCTGAGTGTCTATTAGTCTACCCATTGGAGAATTTTCTACTACTAGAATAGTGTTTATTCTTTCTTTACATTTTCCATAGGCAGCCTGGTATGATGTCTATTCTATAGTCAGTGTTTAATAAATTTTGGGTAGATTAAATGGAATGAATAGGAAAAGAGAAATGTCTATAAAATCAGTCATGCTAACAGTTTTGAAGTAATAGCTCCTAGAAAACATGTCTGAATATTGAACAGAAGGTCCACAATTGTCTGAGCATCCTAATCATGATTATAATTATTTTTCTGTAGAAAATGGGAACATGAATAATCAGAATCTCTAACTAATTATTTCTTTCAGCTGGGTTTTTCTCACCAATCTCTTTATGAGAACTGGTAACTAATTGTCTGAGTTGGGATTTTCTTTTCTCCAACTAATTTATGTTATAGAAGAAACAACATCAGTGAAATTATTAAACACTAGAGAAACAAAAGACCTAGGCAACCTATAGATAGCAAGCCCTGAATTATTCAAGGTCCTCTTTCTAATTGCAGTTCAATTACAGCATAGTGGGATTTTGCTAGGCAAGAAAGAGATGATTCAGACACCAAAGATCTGTTAAATAGGCAGCCCACAGAAATGACTCTTCTTAATATTGTCCTCTCACCTGTAGAAAACATTCTGGCCACTAGCATCAGTCTATAGGCAGTAACATTCCTGGAAGAAATACAAATTCAAAAAAATACCCCACAAGAAGACGGCCACTAAATGTGATGAAGAGGTCATTGAGCAGAGATCAAAGGAAGCCTGCAGCTGTTCTATTCTGCTGTTCCGGGGTGTACTTTGATGTCTATATAACTATTAGGGCTAAAATTGGAGACCTATGGTGCAAAAGCCACTCCTGTTTCTCTCACTTTTACCAGTCCCACCTAGAAGTTAAAAATTGGGTAAACATCCAAGCACATTTTCTGTTTAAACATTTACAGTTATAGGAACCTCCTTGTTTTAGAAAAAAGTCATGGCAGGTGACAAAATACAGAGTGTACACAAGTTCCTCCATGGTCATATATTATTTAATACGTTAGAATTTCAGAATTCCAGTGATAAATCTGGTAATTCTTCAAGTTGCACGTGTAGTTCCTGATTATCATAAACAAATGATCTAACCTTTCTTTGGGTATTTTCAGATACATTCCTAGGAACTATAAGGTTACTGTTGATGATAATAAATTAAATATATTAATCACCCTCAGTGCTTTGGGTTATGATATCATCATGCTTTTATCTTGCTATAATTTTATGTATTTTTAAAAGCCCAGCAATTATTTCATTTAGACATATTCATGAAATATAAAAGATTTACTTGTGAAGGGAAAGAAAGTGCCCACATGTGTTCAGGGATTTAAAGATAAATGAAAAATCCCCCATTTCTCACATGTAAGTTGAGTGCATGTTTTCTAAATCTTTCACTATGGCAACAGTGTGGTCTGGTTGATTCAGGAGAAAATGACACAAATCTGGTATCCATTGGCACATTTTTATAGCCAAAATGAAATTGAAAAGAATTATTGAATAGCTCAAGCAAGAAGCCCGATTTCACAATTCCTTTAACTATTTGGCTAATAAGCTTTCCGCCTGAAACATCCCCATTAATTACCAAACTTCACACTTCAGCCTGACTGTGGAGACTTGCCAACTCAATGACATTCGTCTGTCCTCTATACATGCAAATGTCTCCTTAAGAAGGGACCAGCTTTCTGAAGAATGCCTATCCCAGACACCTTAGAACATAAGTGAGGCAATCCACACAGCATTGCAAATTGGATCTGTTTTATTTCTGTCTCAAAGCCAGAGACTCAGCATGATGAACTAAGGGAAAAGTCACTTAATCTCTATGACACTAAAGGAAGATATTGTTTAAAAAGTATCTGATTAATGGGCAATGAAGTTCTCTGATGTAATTATAAGTGAAAAAGCTGCCCAAGTGCTTTGGTTTCTTGGCTGCTAAAACAAATACCATACAGTGGAATGGCTCAAACAATGGAATTTACTGGTTCACAGCGCTGAGGCTGGGAGAGGTCCAAAATCAAGGCATTTTAGCAAGGCACTGTTTTCTCCCTGAAGACTGTGGTATTTGGGGGTGGCTGCCAGTAATCCTTGGGGTTACTTGGCTTTCCTGTCACATGGCAATGCATATGACATCTCCTTTCTCTTCTGGGTTCCATTTACTTGCAGCTTCTGCCTGCTCTCCGTGGCTCTCTCTGTGACCTTCTCTCTAAGGCTTCCAATGTTAGGATTAAGGTTTACCCTGACTCAGTCGGGCCACACCCTAACTAATGAAACCTCATCAAAAGACCATGTTTACCATGGGCCACCACACCAAGTGACCAATTTTGTAGTTTATTCTGAAACCCCATATATCTGCATTTATATTATGTGAATAAAGTCTGGCCAACTGGGCAGATAATAAACAGACTGATAGAAGACAGAAATAAAGTCGGCTTTTTGACTGAAGACTAAAAATGAAGAAATAAACATTTTAAATATGGCTTTTTCATCTTTATTGAAATCCGGGCTTACTTCATTTAATTTGAGACACATATATTCATTTTATGGCATGTAGTCCCTGGACAACCTTGATCCTGGATTAAAAAAAAAAAAGGTTTCTGCAAATCAACTGGGATTACATTTTGTTTTGTTTTCCATAGCAAGAAATCATAAGGGTAAACATTTCAGGTTTTTAAAGGCTTTTCAATGTGTTCTATTTCTTGTCAATTTGTTTTATTTTGAAAAGTTATTTTGGGGATTAGAAAAATAATTACAATTGGAGCAATTACAGAATAAAGGAAAAGAGAGGCTGGGTTAATATATCATATGCAAAGTACAAGGCAACGTTTCCATGGGATTTTTTGTAAAAAAATCACGTGTGTCCAATTACACTATGCAAAAGTGTCTGTAGGGTAGCCAACAGAGGGGTTTTAGGGGTCAAGGGAATATGTTCTAGCTATGGAGGTTCACCGTGGACAATGCCTGTTACAATGTTGCTTTTGCTTTGGGTTTCAAGGGCAACCTCAGGCACAGAGTGGGCCCTGAGCATTCTGGCGATGAGTGCAGTATCTCAAGTGGGAAATAGCTGGGTGACTATGCCCAGGGCAGTCATATGTTCTGTCCACTTAATCTGTCCCTACAGGAATGGAGGGAGAGGACATTGAGGATGAAAAGTTCAAAAAGGCCTAAAAGCAATGTGGCAAATCAGCACAGCAGTGCAGGGTTGAAAACTTGCCCAGCTGTCAAACCAGACACCAAGCACTAATTTGAAAGCAGGAAGATAAGCCTTAACAATTTGTAAGCCTTCCCCTGAGTGAATTTACTTCAATAGTCTAGCCTTATTTTTACAAAAAAAGCAGTCACATAAAAACTTGTGCTCATTTATTTTCACATATAATAAAGGGGAAAATTAGCAAAATGCACTCTACTTCCCCTGTTTTGTGGTTATTTCAATCTTTCACACTTCTGCATGGATTTCATATGGATGGTTGTTCCTATATGGAGCATTGCTATTTTTCTGTTTTAAAAATTATATATTGCAGTAATTATTTAACCTCAATTTCTAATTCTGTTCAAAAGCAACATTCTTTTGTTTTTTTTCTTTTTGGCTTCAAAGTGTGCTTTCTTTAAATCTTCTAAAACACAAAAGAAAATTCCTCCATGTGGATGGAAATTAAAATATAATATTTTAGTGTAAACAGAACCCCTACCCCCAGTCACTTAAGATACAGTTTGGTGAGAAGTTAAAGAGCTTACCTTTTTGCAGGGCTGGGAAACAATATCTGTTAATAGACTTTATTTGAATCTTCACTTCCAACCATCTTCACTTTTGAACCCCTACAAGTGTGGGCCACTGCTCAGTCTCAGACAGTGCCATCACTGTTTCTCCTCAGTTGGCAATACAGGCAGTATGTTGATGTCTGGGAAACTCTTTCAGCAGACCTTCATTCAACCAAAATTTATTGAGTGCTTCCTATGTGCTCAGCATTTTATGTTCCAGTCAGACTAAACTCCTTGCCATTCCTGCCACATGCCAACCTTTCTAGTCTTCTTTCCTTTCATCAAACCAACTCCTCTGTACAGATCGCACACCCTCATTACTTAAGAACATCGATCTCTCTTCAAATCCTGATCATTCTTCAAGGCACGTCTCAAATGCTTCTTCCTTTTGAAACTACTTCTTATTCCTTTCAGTGGGAGGTGATTTCACCCTCTTTCATGCCCCACAGGACTTCATCTGTACCCACGACCAGCTAGGTAATTTGCAAGGCCCAGTGCAGAGTGAAAATGCAGTGCTCCTTGGTCAAAACTTATTATGAATTTCATAACAGCGATAGAGCATTAAATCAAGTGCAGATCCTTCTATGTAAGAGGTTCTGTGACACGGCACAGGTCACAGGCCCAGGAAGCCTACCCTGTCTTCATCTTCCCAATGTACTAATTGCTACCTGTTTCATTAATGGCTCAGTGATTATTGCACGCAGATTATTTTTATTTCTGAATATACTGTAGGCTCTTTGAGAACATAATCTGCATTCATTCCCACAGTAACCACAAAAGAAAATCTTGCAAAATATAACATATTCTAAATTCCTAAGACTAAAATGTAGTTCATGGACTGGGATCACCTGGGAACTTGTTAGAAATGCAGAATCTCAGGCTCTACTCTAGACTAATTGAATCAAATCCACATTGGAAAAGATCTCCATGTGATCCCTATACACCTTCAACTTTGGGAAGCAGTAGGGATGAGTAAATTAATAATGTTCCAGAAGAGAAGGCACTATGAGGGGAAATCTTTTTCTGTTATGGGTAGTGCTTATTCCTTCACATTCTAATACAATATAGATTCCTGTTTTTCTCAATTATAGGGAAGTACTTGGTTTAACAGTTCTGATCCTTCTTTTTAACCCCCCTATTTCTCTTTTTGAGAAAGGAGGTTACCTTTCTCATTGGTGAGATATGGAAGAGCCTGGTAGCTGT
Source organism: Myrmecophaga tridactyla (assembly GCA_004026745.1). NCBI lineage: Eukaryota > Metazoa > Chordata > Mammalia > Pilosa > Myrmecophagidae > Myrmecophaga > Myrmecophaga tridactyla. The sequence continues at coordinate 73,546 of PVIY010005278.1, forward strand.
TTAATCTGTTTTACCAGGAAATGGTGACTTGAAATAGGTTTGGAAATTACTCTCTGGAATTATTTCCTGTGTGTGTGTGTGTGTGTGTGTGTGTGTGTGTGTGTGTGTCTGTGTCTCTCTATATCTATCTCTTTCTCTTTCTCTATCTCTACTTCTCTTTCTCCTGTGCTTTCTTCTACCCTGATTTGCAATGACTCATATTGTTAAATGAATGTCCAAATAATTCTTGACTGGAAAACACAAAAGATTTTATTATAAGGTTTATTGCAATGTACCTCTGATTCTCTCTGTATAATCTGCCTTTAAGTTTTTTATTACTATCTGAATATCTCACATTGAGACTATTTCAGAGCTGCCAATATAGCAGTTGTGTGGGAAGGTGAGATATTTGGGCAGTACTCTTAAAATTCCAGGTGTTCATTCCAGGAGATCCTGGAATATGCTTCCTTGGAAATATCTTAAGAAGATTTGTGCAGCCAAGTAGACCACTCTCTCATAATGGCAACACTGTAATTTGAGTTTAAAGAAAGAAGGAAGTAAAGAATCAGAAAATGTGGTGGTACTTTCCATTTTCCATATTCCAATTTTACTTTATTAAAAAATTACACAAGAGAATCTAAATTCACCAGTTTAAGAAAAATCTATTCAATAAATACTTGTTTCAAAAGCACCAAAAAAGTAACATAATTTTATTCAAGTTATATGCAGACATTATTTTCTTTACTGCCACTACTTGCTTACTTGCTGTCAAGATATTTGATTTTAGCAGGATTATATGCTAGGGCTCTGAATTCTCAGACAGTCAAAATTTGAAGCTCAATACAAATGGCCTTTAGGAAAATTTACAAGGCCTTAATAAAATTCTCAGCTTCACAAGTAGACATGGATAACTTAGCATAATTGTATATAACAGCCATCAAGGAGAACTTTTAGCAACTTTTTACCTGGATAGTACTCAACATTCCCATGCATTTCATTTGTTAACATTCACAGAAGTGAAATTTCTTCATAGATATTTTCCAGAAACTGTAAATGTTTTCAGAGTAAGAATGGCAAGAAACAGTAAGGTGAGTTCAGTTGTCCAACCCCCAAAACACTAACATGAATGACATAATAGCAGCAAACCAATAATATAAGTGGAAAATCCTGAAATGGTGAGTTTGTTGCATTTCCTTGGGAGTGTTAACTTTATTGAAGTCCCATTTTGTGATAGTAGTTGCTGGTATATTCAAGTGAAACTGAAACAAGTCAAATTCCTCTTAGCTAATTGTTTCTTTTGTAAATTAATACCAGAAGATGACTTCATTTTTACAATAGGAGCTTTTGATTCTATTTTATTAGCTCAGACTCTGGGATTCTGATTCTACTCCTATGTATTAGTTATCTCTTGCTGTGTAACAAATTACACCAAAACTTAGAAACTTAAAACAACAGCCCTTTACTATTGCTCTCTTTCTGTGGTACAAGAGTCTAGGTGTTACTTAGCTATGTGCCTATGGTTTTAACTCTCAAATTTAGGTTGCAATCAACCTGTGTCTGGAGCTGCAGTCTTATCTGAAGGCTTGGCTAAGGGAGCATCTCTTTCCAAGCTCATGTGTATGGTTGCTGGCAGGTATCAGATCTGATTCCAAACTCTCCAAGGGACCTTTCCACAGGTCTCATAACATGTTGAGGAAGCCAAAAAGAATGAAAGTGGAACTTCAAGAGGGAGTCACTGTCTTTTTATAACGTAATCTCATACTTGACATCCCATCACTTCTGCCATTACCTATTGGTTAGAATTGAGTCACTAAATCCAGCCAACCCTCAAGGGGATTGCACAGAGGAATGAATACCTGGAGTTGGAATCATTAGCTGTCATCTCAGAGGCTGCCTATTGCAACCTCCCATTGAGAAGAAATGAGACCTCAAAAACTATATAAGCAACTTCTCTTTTTGCCTTCTACTGACATTTTCTAAGGTGTATAACTTTCACTTGAGCACTCTAACAAAATTTATCTGTAGCTCTCTTATCCAATCCCAGAAATATGATATATTGAACTTGGCATATTTCTGGTTCATAAATACACTCCTCACTTTGGAGGAAATCTGAAACAATTTTAAATATACTAATCAGAATTCTTTCATGTGCAAATAAACATAACCAAATTCAGATAAACATAGGCCAAAATTTTTTTATTTAATGCCCAGAAAATATAGAGGTGTTGTGACTTTAGGCATGGTAGGGTATATGGTTTCAGAAAATTTGAACAGTTCTCTCTCTCTCTCAGTCCCTCTCTTACATACATACCCATCCACCCCACCCCACCCCCGCCGCACCCCCCCATACACTTACTCTCTTTTCTGGTTTGTCCCACTTTGAATTTTTTCTCAAAAAAGACACCAATGATGTGGAGAAATATGATATTTCCAGACATATCAATTTACACCAGCATTTCTATTAGAAAACAAGTTTTTACTTCCAAAATTCCAACCAACACCTTAGAATTGAGCCTTTTCACCCTGGCTTAATTTACATGGTTGTGACCAAGGAGAAGACATATGTAAAATATGTGAAGGCCCAGACCAGGATAATATTTCTGTACTTTAGGTTGGGGTCAGGGGGAGGGTAGGATCAGTCTCACTCAAATTGCATATCCTGAATATGCAAGAGGATTGACTACCTAAAATAAACTTGGCACTAAAATTTGGACTGAGTGCAAGACTGTACAAAACTATATATTCCTACAATGATATGCCTACAATGTACTAAACATGATGTTATGTGCAACTAATTCTACCACCAGATCCTCTAGTTTTCTTGTCAAAAGAGGGCTCATCAAATGGTATCAGTGTGCACCAGGTCTGCTTAGTCAATTTAAAGGAAAAAATATCAGTCTAAGTAAATATTTTGCATCACAGACATTTCTATTAATGTGTATCAAGAGTTTAATTAATTTCCTTTATTTTAATTGTGGTAAAATGTACATAACAAAAATGTAATTTTAACCATTTTAAGTAGACAATTCTTTGACATGAAGTACATTTACAATATTATGTAACTTTTATCACTACCTATTTCCAGACTATTTTAATCACCCCAAACAAAAACATAACCACTTAGTAGTAAGTCCCAATTTTCAACTCCTGACTTCTGATAATCACTATCTTGTTTTCTGTCTTTATGAATTTGCTTATTCCAAGTATTTCATATAAATGAAATCACACAATACCTGACCTTTTGTGCCTGGCTTATTTCATTCCACATGACCAAGTTTCATCCACATTACAGCATGTACTAGCACAACATTAATTTTTATATCTGACTAATATTTTCATTGTATAAGCAACTTGGGTTGCTTCTGCCTTTTGGCTATTGTGAATAATGCTGTGATGAATGTTGGTATAAAATATCTGTTCAAGTCCTAATTTCAATTCCTTGACCTATATCTAGGAGTGAAATTGCAGGATTTGTATGGTATTTCCATATTTAACTTCCCGAGGAACCACCAAACTGTCTTCCACAGCAACTGCACCATTTTACATTCCCACCAACAATGCATGAGGGTTCCCATTCTTCTGCAGCCTTGTCAACACTTGTTATTTTCAGATTTTTAAAATAATAACCATCCTAAGGTATGTGAAGAAGTATTTTATTGTAGTTTTGATTTGCATTTCTTTATTGGTTAATGATGTTAAGCATGTTTTCATATACTTACTGGCCATCTTATTATCTTCTCTGGAGAATTATCTATTCAAATACTTGACACATTTTTAAATTGTGTTGTTGTCTTATTTTTGAAGTTATATGTTAAGGTAAAAGTTAGGATGTTGGTTCATTCCTGAGTTTCAGCACCAAAACAAACATACAAAAAATTAGGAGCTACCATATTGGCATCATGAAGTTATAAACTCTTTCACTACTTCCTGCCTCATTGACTGCAAACTCATGGAAAGCCCAGAATCATTCCTTCAAGAACTCTTGATTTTTCTTTTTCTCTCTTTCATAACTGGACCCTAGCTTAAGGGTGACTTATTGTGGCAAGATGGGGCTTAAATTAATTACAATGATCAAATATCATAGTGATTATTTTTACACAGGCACATGATCTTAAAATAAATCTTATAAATGATTGAGTCCAGTTTTCTCAGAAATGAGAAATCAAACTTTTACACAGTCGCATTATCTGCATCTAGAGTTCTTTTCCACATTGCTTACAGATAAAGATCTGAAGAAACACTAGAATACTAAAAGTTACCAAAATAGACTTATTTTCCTAATTTAGCCACAAAAACATCATACTGGAGAAGAGATGAGGGTCAGTATATGCATGCAGTTGTCTGAGGAAGAGACAGATGTTCATTTTTATTTGCTTAAGATTATAAACTGTTGGATCACTGCTGCAGTTGTAAATGATTTATGGAATGAGACACATTCCTGCTTAGCACACAAAGACTATCAACTCTGCTAGCAATTATAGATATACGGTGCTATTTTTAGTGGTATTGTTACAAAAGAACCACATTATTATATGAAATATCATGAAATATAAACTAAGCTTCTTACAGTGGAGTACCTATGAAGTTAAGTAGAAAAATACTGTGAGAATGATTATCTTTTCTTCTTCCATTTCTACACTACTTCCACTTTCAGGTATAATCCTGATCATTTCACTCACTAGAGCACCACCAACTGAAGGATGTACAGGTGGCAAAAGTATGTAGGACATTTGGACAGTGGAGGGGATGGTTTTAAGAGAATCACAGCCCAAGAAAACTTGTAATTATTAGAAAAAATTAAAATATTCTTCAGCATTTCTGTTATGGAATATTCACATTAGCTGCATCAGGATTCAGTTTCACTCCCAGAATGCAGACCTCTCCTTGTGCCCTTGACCTTTCCCCTTATGTTCTCTGCTAATATGCTCGGAATATGAAGTTTTCATTTTGCCAATCCTAAACCCAGAGGGCTAGGGGCAAAGTATATTTCCTAAAACAAATAAATCATTGGTTGCACAGACACGTTAAACCCTAATACAAAAACAGAAGGCAGGGAGGGGGCAGACTATGGTGGCTCAGCAGGCAGAGTTCTCACCTGCCTAGGCCATAGACCTGGGTTCGATTCCCGGTGCCTACCTATGCAAAAAGAGAAGGCAGGGTTGAGTGACACAGGACATGATGTACATATATATACAGGCAATACAATAGGACATTCACAGACATATATATATACATATATCTATTTATGTATATGTATATATACATATGCACACAAACATATGCAATAAATAAATAATGTAAAATAAGACCAGAAATAAAAGGATACTTTTTTCATTATTACTGTTCAGTTTTTATATCAACCTCCTTGATTTCAATTTTTGAAAGAGTCCATTGTAAACGAGAGATAAAAACCTGAAACTTGATGCATAAAACAAAATGACTACTAAATAATGGGGATGAAAAGACACTTCAACTGAAGCAACTAAAGTGAAATCATAGAACATACACACACACACACACACACAAGTCAGGCAGCAATCTGAGCAATTCAAGTAAATACTGCTTATAAGTAAGTGCCCATTTATACTTACATGATAACATGGCAGGAGAAGGATTTCTAATACTTAAGCAGTCATTGGTTTGATCCTACAGCTTTTGAAGATTTTGTATCGGTAATTTTATTCTGGCTTCTGAAAACCATCAGCATTCTGTGAGCAAGAGAGATTTATCACATGTGTGCAGGAATAGGAATAAAGCTCTCTGGTTTTTTGTCCTGGTTGTAGGATCTTAGAAAATCTACCTAATCTCTCCATACTCCCTTTCCTATTCTAAAGTGAGACAACTACAGAGTGATTTGTTTTACCTCAAATTCCCATTACAGTATGAAAATTTATAATTAGCGAGATTTTACTTTTAAGATTACAAATCGCCATAATACTGAAAAGTTCGCTCACCTAGAAAGGCTATCAGTAAATGAGTTTGTGTATGTAAAATGGATGGCACCCTTTCCATGCAAACCCTAGGTAGATCCAAGAAGGCAACGCCAACCCCTCTTTGTAACTAATGGTATGTCAAGTTGGTCATTAATATCTACTGGATGTGAATTGGGGTCAAAATGACTCTTTTACCCTGTAAGGTCCTCCCTGCCCTGTGTCAGTAGAGTGGAATTCAGTCTAATTCAGACCTCATCTCCATAAAGTTTCCTACGTAAAAATTTTAAACAGAAATTGACACATAAAAACAGAATCATTTGAGACTTATTAAGTCAGCGCATTATGGGTTAAAAAAGTGTAAGCTGATTTACTAAGCCATTTAATTATTTATCAACTAGATATGTATATAGCCGTATAAAACATACAAGCAGGTTAATTGAGTCTACTCATGTGTGAGTAATATGAAGGAAACCCAGCTCCGGGTCTCAGCCTTTGCTGTGTCCTTTGTTATTGAGAGAATTTCCTGTATGTCACAAATTGTCCTCATGAACCTCTTGTTCAGCTTGCCATTGTGGTGTCTTGGCTCATTTCAAGATATTTTATATTATCATGGGCTTACATATACAAGTAGCTCGTATATTAAATTTATTGTTATTATGAAATATTACTTAACATTAGCTAAAAATAATGATAGCCAACATTATTATATGTTGCTATGCATATAGAGTGTTCTCTATATGCTTAGCATCGTTCTCATTCTAAATCTCTTTCATGGGTTAAATCATTCAGTTTTTTTTTTCTTTAATTATTAATATTGTAGGTTTAAAGAAAAACGACACAGGAAATACAGAGTTTCCATAGAGCACTCACCATCACCACCACACAGTTTTCCCTATTATTAACACTTATTACTATTGCGGTGCTTTTGTTATAATTGATGAAACAATATTATTATAATTATGCTATTAACTCTTACAGAGTTTACACTAAGGTCCAATGTATTATACAGTTCTATGGGTTTTCTTCTGACTATTTGCATATAACCCAAAATTTCCTATCTTATCTACTTTCAATTCAGGAGTGTTAATTACATTGTTGTCCTACCACCACTGCTATCCATTAACAGAACTTTTCTATCATCCCAAAGAGAAACTGTCCTCCAATTAAGTATTAATGCCCCATTCTCTATCCCTACCCCAGCATCTTGTAACCTGTATTATAGTTTCTGACTGTATGAATTTGCATATTCTAATTTTTCATATAAATGAGATCATACGCTAATTGGCTTTTTGCATCTGGCTTATTTCAGTCAACATGCTGGCTTCAAAGTTCATCTATGTAGTAGCATGCATTAGAACTTCTTTCCTTGTGATGGCTGGATAATATTTCATCGTGTGGACATACCACATTTCATTTATCCATTCATCTGTTGATGGACACTTGGGTTGCTTCCATATTTTGGCAAATGTGAATAATGCCACTATGAACAAATATCTGTTCAAGTCTCTGCTTTGCAATTCACTTGAGTATATACCTGGAACTGGGATCATATAGTAATTTTATACTTAACTTTCTGAGGAACCACCAAAATGTTTTCCATAGCAATTGCTCAATTTTACTTTCCCACCAACAATAAATGAGGGTTCTATTTCTCTATCTTCTGCAACATTTGTTTTCCATTTTTTTAACAGTAGCCATTCTAGAGGATATGAAATGTTATCTCATTGTACTTTTGTTTACATTTCCCTAATAATGATGTTGAACATCTTCCCATGTGCTTATTGGCCATTTGTATATCTTCTTTGGAGAAATGTCTATTCAAGTCTTTTGACCATTTTTGTTGTCTTTTTGTAATTCAGTGATCAGATTTCTTTATATATTCTGGATATAAAACCCTTATTGAATATTTGGTTTCCAAATATTTTCTCCAATTATGTAGGTTGTCTTTTACTTTCATGTTAAAGTCCTTTGTTGAATAAAAGTTTTAAATGTTGATTGAATCCTTATTTAACTATTTTTTTTTTCCTTTAGCACTCATGCTTTTGGTGTAAAGCCTAAGAAAACATTGCCTAGCCCAAGGTCTTGAAGATGCTTCTGTTTTCTTACATGAAGTTTATTGTTGTGGTTTTTATATTTAGGTCTTTGATTCATTGAGTTAATTTTTCTATATGGAGTGGAGGGGTGATCTACTTCATTGCTTTGAATATGGACATCCAGTTTTCTCAGCACCATTTGTTGAAAAGATTATTCCTTCCTTATTGAATATGCTTGGCACCTTTGCCAAAAATCAATCAGCCATAGGTGTGAGGATTTATTTCTGAACTCTCAATTTTATCTCATTGATCTCTATGTCTACCCTTGTGCCAATACCATGCTGTTTTAATTACTGTATTTATAATACATTTTATAATCAGGAAGTGTGAGTCCTCTAATTTTGTTCTTTTCAAGTTGGTTTTGGTACTTGAGCCCTCTTATCCATCTATATAAATTTGATGATTGGCTTTTTCATTTCTGCAAAGAAGGCTGTTGGAATTTTTATTGGGGATGCATTGAATCTGTAAGTCACTTTGGAGAGAATTGACATCCTAACAACACTTAGTTTTCCAATCCATGAACACAAAATGTCCTTTCATTTATTCAGGTCTTCTTTAATTTATTTAGTAATACATTGTGATTTCTCCATCTACAAGTATTTTACATCCTTGGTTAAGTTTATTCCTAGATATTTGCTTTTTTAGTTGCTATTAATAAGTAGAATTTTTCTTATTTTCCTTATAGATTATTAATACATGACATTTACAGAGCGTTCACTTTATGCTTAGCACCATTCTAAGTGCTTTTCATGGATGAGTCATTCAGTTTGCATTACTGCCAACTAAGGAAGGTGTTATTAGTATCCCATAATACAGATGAGGAAACTAGGTACAGAGCAATGTCTTGTTCAAGGTAATAGAGGCAGTAAGTGCTGATGTCAGAATTTGAGTCCAAGTGCACACTCTTAACCATCGCCCTATACTGCCTCTGATTTATCTAATTATTTCTATTGAATGTTCAATTATTACTACTTATACAATGTTATTCATTATTTATGTTTTTCCTCCGTTAACCTGTGTATTTATCCCTTTTATTTTCTTTATGGCACAAACCCCAGGCACTGATCTACTCTATTGTAATCACATCCAGTCCTGTTGCTTCTCTCTTTGGCTATCTCTGCTTTTTCCCTCACTGCATACCATTTGTGCAGCTTTAACACAAAACAACTTACCACCCTCCCTCTGCTAATGTTCCCAATTTATATACTGAGGTTGTCTGATGAAACATCCCCTTTTCCCCCAACACCTGGCTCATTCTATGGCTCTATTTTGGTTATATATGGTTTAAATGAGTACCTTTCCTTCAGAGAAATCCATACCTTGAATGAGAAAATCCTTTGAGGTTTTTGTTATTGTTGATGTTGCTTTCTTTTATTTTTTTGTAATGCTCCCAGAAAAACCAGTACTCCATAATTCCCTTCCATTTACTTGAAAGAATTCTCTCTACCATATAAAAGAATCCATACATCTAAAGTTGCCCTTTCTTTATAAATAGCAAAAGTATCACATTAATGCTAATCCACTTAAGATCTGATTGACTGGTCTATGTGAGCAGAACTCTTCTAGACTCTGAGGAAATGGTGATTTGAGCATCTTTTGATCAAGTTTGCTAAAGAGACTGTGAAATTTTCCTAATTTTACAGTGGCTACTACTAGCACAATCAGATTCAAAGATACTGTTTTTTATTTACCAACAAGTACACTTCAAATTATTGTGTGAGATACTTAATCTAGATGTCAACTAAGAATATCCATGAGGATCTAATGTAATTGTTTCAAACTTCTATTCAGATTATGGAGAATCACTTGCTTTCCTCATGATTTCAGTGGATTTTTGAAGGCCATTTTGAACTTTAACTGCTTTCTTATTCAAATTTAGAGATTGGCCTAGCATCTTGATTATCTTATCTTATTTTAAAATGCCAACATTTATGATGAACTTAGTGTGTTTTCTGTACAAAATTGTCTTATAAAGATAGGAGAGCATAAAAGCAACACCTACAATTTAAAATTCCATTTGGAATATAACCCTGTTCCTAAAGCCTCACAACCATTTCCTTGGCTCGCTATCTTTATTTGGGATAAGTACCTTTTTAAAGCCAGGTCAAAGGTAAGACCCTGAAGGTATGCTTTCACGGGAGCCAGGCTAGGAATGGCTGTTGTGATATTGCTCTGAACTGGATATAAATAGATGTTTGGGCAATAACTTTCTCAAACTGAACTTCTATATAAATTGTAACTAAGTCTCAGATTGCTTGAAATCAGCTAAGTGCTTTAACACTGTTCTAAATATTTTAATGCCTAAAGTAATGTTGGTAAATATAATACGGTTCTGTTTTTTTCTCGTTATCCAATGTCAAAATGCATTTCCTAGGCCTTTCCTTGTCTCATGACTATTAAAACATGGTGAATATTTGAGATCCTGAAATGTTACAGCTATTAAATGTAATGTAATAAAAATGATCATTATCTGGCTCCAGAATTCCAACTTTACTAAGAGAAGTCTCATTTTTGAGCTTGTCTCTATTGTAATCAAAGTCAAATATTTTAGGGGGTTGCAAGGGTAGTTCAGTGGTAGAATTCTCGCCTGTCATGCCGGAGACCCGGGTCTGATTCCCAGTCCATGCACTTCCCATCCCCACCCCAAAAAATACAAAACAAACAAGCAAAACAAACAGACAAAGAAAAAAAATCAACAAATGGTGCTGTGATAATGGGATATTCACATGGGAAAATAATGAAATGTGACCCTGCCAAACAGCATTCAAAAAAAAATATCAAATATTTTGATTCTGAACCTGAGGATGATTACTTTCCTTATTCCTCTTATGTCTCTTGAGATTCCAAATATTCAATACTCATCTAGGCATTTTGTTACAATTAGAGTGAAGAATACCAATACCATCATTTTTATTCAACATGCTTATCAAGTCAAGAGAGTTATTCAATAGTACAAGTTTCCAATCTACTTGTACTATCATTTTATGAGTAATGCTGATATTTGATCCAAAGTGATATCCATAACATTAACTAAATTTGCTTTAATATTGATCTACTGCCTTTTTGTCATTGACTTTTCTACTTAATAGAGGCTTATTTAATTCTGAATATGGAGGTAAAAATGATTCTTGGTTGAATTGGTATTTACACACACTACTGTTTTGTTTTTTCTAGGAAGTTTCATTTCTTTTGTTGGACTGAGTGGTCTGGAGAACATGAATTTAGAATTAACATACTAGGATGGGTATTACCATAATTATACTTACAGGGCTTTTTAAAATACTTTCTTAATTAAGTATGTGCCCACAGTTTGAAGAAAAGAAATTATTGTTAAATTTAAAGCCAAATTTAAAACTTACTTCTTTCTGCTTTACTTGATAATTAATTGTGCTTACAGTATGTTTTTTTAAAATATAGTCATTATCAAGAATAGGTAATAATTCCATATTATGGCAGATTTATATCTAAAATAATTTATTCTAAGAACATCAAAATATTCTGTTGGATAAATATTTTCCAGAGTTTGGGTGATTATATAAATTTTATGAAATCACTCATTTTTTATATATATTGTGAGACCAAATTTGAATCATTGAAATAAATATTATGATTTATCCCTTATATGTAATATATGATTTTCAATTTTTCCTGTTACTATTAAAAATTGTGAATGAAAGATGGTTGAGCTATCCAACAATGCAAACTGAATAAAAATAGGAAATAATATAATGAAGAATGAATTTAATGACTTTAAAAAAAGTGGGGGAAAGTGATATTGATGAAGTGCTTTTATTAAAACTGAGTTCATACATAGGAAAGGCTAAAAATATACTGTGAAAGTATAAGCTTTATATTTTACGTCATTGTTTCCTATCTATTGTCGCATGACATACCATCCCAAAACTTAGTGACTTAAACAAAAACAATCATTTATCATTTATCAAAAATCTGAACTTGGGCAGGGCTCGATGGGGACAGCTTGTCTTTGCTCCACATGGCAATTTCCTATATGGCTGGAATGAGGCATAAGGAACCTGACTTCTCTGACATGTCTGGTACCTCAGCTGGAATAGCAGGTAGAGCTGCAGGCTGTCATCTTTCATCATTCAGAAGTCTTGCCCAAGCTTTTTTTTTTTTTTAACATAGAAGCTGGATGCAAAGAGAGTAGAAGCACAATCCACCAAGGCCTAGATCTGGAATTGGCACAGCACATTTCAGCCATATTCTATTGGTCAAACCAAGTCACAAGGTCAGCCCACACTAGAGGAGAGGAGAAATAGACTTCACCTTACTGATGGGAGGCATGAATTGTAGGAGTTGGAATGAATTGTCGAAAACCTTATTTGCAGCTATTACCCGCAATCATTATCAATGCTAGTACTTAAGGAAGGAAAAGTGGTGACTAATAGAAATTTTCAATATATGACAGTTCAGATATTACAGTAGACTGAAGTTATTATGTGCCCCAGAAAAGGCCATTGTTCTCTTAATCCATTACTGTGAGTGCAGACCTATTGCAGGTAGGACCCTTTAATTAGGTTAGTTCAATTGAGGAGTTGCCCCGGGGAGGGTCTTAATTCTCATTCTGGTGTCCTTTACAAAACGATAGAAAACACAAGCCCAGAGAGCTAAGAGAAACCTCAGAAAAGCTCAGAGATGAAATTAAGAGATGCTCACAGAGAAAAGCCCTGAAGAACTTAAGACAGGACAAACAGAAGTTCAGAGAGAAAGCCACTGAATCCAAAAGCTGAAATCAACGAAACGAGGGAGAAAAGGACCAAGCCACATGCCTTCCCATGTGACAGAGGTGTCCCAGATACAGCAGCCTGTCTTCAGAGTCCAGGTATTGTCCTGTTGATGTCTTGAGTTGAGACATTTTCACGGCCTTAGAATTGTAAATTTATAAGGTAATAAATCCCCATTGTAAAAGCCAACCCATTTCTAGTATATTGTATTCCGGCAGCTTTCGCAAACCGAAACTTGTATCAAATGAAAAACTGACATATTTTATTAGTGCTTCTGCTATTCAGGAATTCTGAGGCTTCAAAATAGAGTTTTTAAAAATGAAAATGAACATGCTGTGATATTCGTAAAGTTAGATGCAAACTAGAAACTACTAGTTATCACTGGCTAATCAAACACCCATGATTCTTGCCAATTCAGTTGTGATAGAGATCTATTATAAGCATTCAGTATTTCCATAAGAATGGCATACAAATATCAGAAGGAGTGAATGATGTGCTAATAGCCAAAATTATATGTCAATTATCACATTTTCAATTACCTACTACATTTGGCAATTAACATTTTGCTAATCATCCACTTTTCAATCTGACGTGACTTTCTAAAGTAAGTAACTTACCCTCTAACTCTGAAAAATTTACCATTGGTGAATACATAATCAGTTCCTAAACTTTATATTTGATTTAAAACTGTCTTGTGGTAATGAATGATTTGTTTACAGTAATGCACATAGGTGAGACTAGACATTTCAAGCAAAAGTTTTGTGGTTTGATGTCCCTACTGTATAAATAGTATGCTGAAAATAAATTCCCAGACATTAAGAAAGTGTTCTTAAAGACCTTCATTTTGACGATCAGATGGCTTTGCATAGGAGGATGTTCTCACAGCAATGTAAGGGAAATAGAATGTTAATTTGATCAGTATAGAATAATATGAACCGAGGTTTTAAAAATTCTTGAAATGCAGCACTTCTGTGTGTGTGTTTCAGCAATGAAGTTTGATGTAGTGAAAAGTACACAGGTTTACACAGATATGAGTTCAAATCTTAGCTCATCAATTTTTAGTGATTTGTCAGCTAGTGCCACACCAATGCTCCCTAAAAAATCATGCCCAAACTCAAATACCTAGTTTCCTTCATCATGTGTTTACAGATCAAAGCAGTTTAGGTTCTCTAGGCTGTATCTGTCTGTGCAGCTCTGCTTAAAACCTAGTCAGGTTGGGTTTGGTTCCTCACCACAGGTCAGATTAAAGCCCATCCTCCTTGCATCAGTGGTCACCCAGGGTATAGTCTCATTATGGTAAAAAGCAGTAAAGGATAAGTCAAGCTAAACCGCATAATATATTTAACAGTTATGATCACATAATACCCACTGAAAATCCAAAACAAATCACAGGACCAAATCCAAATAAGGCAGAGAAATGTACAGCATTCCAAGAAGGGAGCAGGTAAGGCAGATAGATAAATAGATAGGTAGATAAACAAATATAGATTGGATACTCAACTACATTTGGGCATATTCCATAGTGTCTCTGAGTTTTAGTGTTGTCATCTGTGGTATGGGGATAACAATATGTCCTATCAGAGCTATTGTGGGGTTAGCATGTTCTTGAAACCAAATCAATAGGACTAAAAAGAAGCACAGGAAGTGTTATATAGTTCAGCAATGAATCATGTGATGCAACAGATTCAGCTGACGAATCGTTTCAAAGTGAAATCTAACCTCTATTGAAATTGTAGTCACCAACTAGGAAATTTCATCTAGTTTTCTGTTAAAATTAAAGTTCAACTCGGGACAATAGTGAAAGTTCACATGCAAATATTAGGTTCCAGTAAAGATAGTCATGAAGCCATATTTGTTGGGTGTATGATACTGACTCAGTAATGTATCAGTAGACAAAATAACCAAGAAGTCCATATGGAATTTTCTGTGAAATTGAAAAATTCTCATTGGAGCAAAGGACTGTCCACAGATATAAGAGACTTCTCTTTGAGAAGCTTCCAACCTTGATAGGGAGTATACAAACAAGAGTTTAAAAAGCAAATTTGAAATATTGATAAATATTTTATTCTTGTAGGATTAAGAAAGGCAAAAATGCCAGTTGCTTGGGAATGATCACTAAAAAAATCAGAAGGTGATAAGGCATATCGATGTTAGCAATTGAGGAGTTGCAACCCTCACACAGTGTGGCCTATTTGGCTAAAAGAGAGTACATGGAGAATAGCAGTAAGAAATAATATTAAGAAGGTACACGTAGTTCATATTATAAAGGACTTTGAATATCACGTTAAGGAATTTGAATACATTGTGTCAATAAGGGAATAATTGTTGGAAGTTGAGCAGGAGAATGATGAGAACAAAGAAGTGTTATAAACAAATCAATATTTCACATTAGACCACACTGAGATCTAGAGATTAGATGAGAAGTTATTCAAAAGTCCAAGTGTGGTATCAAGGCCTTGGAAGGGTATGCAACAGTATGTGAGAGAAGTCAAGTGCAAGCAGGACATATGAAAGCAGTATCAACAGGAGGTCAAGAAATGGGGTTCTACTTTCAGAATTCCTGATTCATTAATTTGTATAGCTTAAAGGAAAATTCATTCTTATGATGATTGTATAATGTGTAGCCAATAATAATTTCTGTGAGTATATGTCCAAATTTGCCTTTAGAGAGGGGCTGATAAGTCTGTTACCTTTCCCCTGTTAAGACATGCCATTGGCTCACATACATTATTGTTGAAAGACAGAAGCAGATGTTAATGGAAGTGATGTTTAATGATCTGTGACCCTATATACAAAGAATACAGGCATCATCCTCATCTGCTAACCACATCCATGAAAGCTGCCAGCACAATAGAATTCATGACCTTCAGATCTCAAGCCCCAGCCTCTTCCCAGTGAGTTGAAAGGGCTCAGCTGGAAGAAGAATAAAAAGAGAAAGTAAACATTTGAACAAGTGTGACATTCTCTTGCAATGGGGGTAAGTGATATACATACAGGCTTCCCTCTACCTCCCATTTCCTTTGCAATTAGGATAAATCTGGTTCTCAAGGTGCAGAGCAGCTGGGGTTCACAGAAGGACATTACCCCAGTTGGGTGCCAATCTTTAATGATGCAGTGCTGCCTCTGTACACAGACATCAAGGTCATCAGCAAATATGTGAAAAATATCACAACACGGTTCAATAAAAAGCATCAATAATGATTCGATGACCAAAGGAAGACACTTTCTAGTCAAATAGTACTTATAGACAGCCGAGCACATGTAACATCGGGTATGGGGGAAAGGGCAATATATCCACCAGTTGGAGGTTCAATCTCCAGAAAATAGGCTTTGCAGATTTTGTTAATTATCTTTATTGGAATGAGAGTTTCACTTTGATACCAAGAGTCACCAAGAGAGAAACAGTTCCAAATTCTTAGCCATCCTGCCATGTTATGATTAATTTTACAGTCCATGCATGGATGTTTAGTTAGAAAAGAGAACTGTACATATCTTGTACAATCCATCAAAATAGTGGGAATAAACTGTCACTCCCAACCTGAGCCGTGAACATGTTTATTTATGAGCCACTCTGCTGAAATTGAAAAAAAAAGGAAAATCAAGACAGCAATGCAAGGAGAGGCATCTAAAATGTTTCCTGCTAAGCAACAGCTAATGGAAAGCATGCAGCAAAAAAAGCCTGACTTATTTCCCATTTTCAGAAAGGTTGAGGACATTTGTTCAAACAATTTAGGTTTCTCATTTGACCCACCTTTCAACTGTTAACATTCGATGTGATTGTCTTCAGAATTTTGGCTGTTATTTTTAAAAAAGAGTGAAACCTCTTTTAAAAATCTTTATTTTAACTGTTATGAAAATCTATTAATAAATATACCAATATGTTAAGTGGGCATCTTTGTGGAAGAGAATTATGAGGCTTTTGTATCTTTCTGCTTATATATATTTTCTCCTATTTTTCATTAAAGATTTCATTCATAATGCTACATAAGGCAAAGGAATTTTCTTTCTTACTTGTAATTCCATTTCTTGGGAAAATGTCTACAGCAAAGTAGGAAAGGGCTTATTAAAAATCTATTGAATAAAAGAGTGAATCAAAATGATACCAGGCAAACAGCTTATAAGGTATTGCTCTCAAATTCCAACTAATATGACTATGAAGATATATGAAAATGCATAAATTTATATAAATCTTGAAAACTTTGAAAAATCCACTTATTGCCAGCTCTTGGGAGACATTCCTAGAAACCACAAGGCCAATCAAGTGAGAAACAGAAAGTATTTAAATAAGCTTAAACATTCTTGATATTCTTATTAAATAATCATTTCATCTAAGGAAGACAAAATTTTTGATTACCACACCACTAAATATCAACATTTATGGAATGTTTTTGTTATAAATGTCACTTTTGATGGTGAAGATTATTAGAGTAAATATTTGCGCCTAATTGTTAAAACTAAAGAACAAGAAAGTAATACTTAAAGAAATAAGTTAAGGAATTAAGAAGTCCCAAAAGAGAAAAAGAAAAGCCAATTTATCAGAATCTGGTACTTTGCAAAAAGATAACTTGAACAATGACAAAAAAAAAGCACAAACATTGAAAACCCTTTCAGAGGAAATTAAATAAATGTATTTGACAAGAATAATTACAAAGGACTAGTTTTCTACTTTGCTAGCTACCGGAATGCAATACACCAGAGACGGATAGGGTTTTAATAAAAGGGGATTTATTTTGTTAGTTCTTCAGAGGAAAGGCAGCTAACTTTCAGCTGAGGTTCTTTCTTATGTGGGAAGGCATAGGATGGTCTCTGCTGGCCTTCTCTCCAGGCCTCTGGCTTCCAACAACTTTCCCCAGGGTGATTTCTTTCAGCATCTCCAAAGGACTGGGCTGAGCTGCGAGTGCTGAGATGAGGTATGCTGAGCTACTTGGGCTGTGCTACATTGTGCTCTCTCATTTAAGCACCAGCCAATTAAGTCAAACATCATTCATTGCAGCAGGCACGGCTCCTAGTCGACTGCAGATGTAATTAGTAACAGATGAGGTTCATGTACCATTGGCTCATGTCCACAGCAACAGAACTAGGTGCCTTCACCTGGCCAAGTTGACAACTGAATCTAACTACCACAACTAGCAATTACAGAGAGTATATTAAAAATCATGAGACTATATTTCATACAATTTGCTAGAGACAAATTTGAAAATTTGTATGAAAACAAGAATTTGTTTTAAACAGATATTAGAATGGTTTCTTAAAGAGTTATGATACCAGCGAGTTGACCAGTAGCTGTGGAAGAGAAAGGCTGTCAAAAAAACCAACCAACCAAATGCAGTGAGGCCTTTGTATTTTTCTAACAAATATTATCGTACCTTCAGCAAACAAATAATCTCTATGACACTTAAACATATTACACAGCACAGAAAATTCTAAACCTACCCCCGAAAACTTTTGTAATGTTATCCTTACCAAATCTTAAAAAATTACATTAAAAATGATAAACTCCCTCCTTTTGGCTCTTGTACCTTGTGACTAGAACATCCTTCCTTAAGATGTTAGCCAGGCTAATCCTTCTCACTGCTCAGGTTTTGACTCAAATGGCAACTCATCAGAGTTCTTCCTGAATAAGCCATTATATTAGCTTCCTGAGGCTCTGTAACAAATGACCGCACACTTGATGGCTTAAAGCAACAGAAATTTATTCTCTATGGCTCTGGAGGCCAGAAGTCTGAAAAAACTGCTAGCAGGACCACACTCCCTCTGTGTGTTTCAGCTCCTTGTGTCCCTACATGTTCCTTGGCTTGTAGCAATAGAACTCCAGTTTCTGTTCCTGTCTTCACATGGCCTTTTGTCCTCTGTGTCCTCTCCTCTTCTTACAAGAAAACCTGTCTACGAATTTATGGCACACCCAATACTCAGGATGATATCATCTCGAGATCCTGAATTACATCTACAAAGATCCTGTTTCTAAATAAGATCACATTTTGAGGTTAAAAGTGGACATCAGTGAGGGGATGGGGCCGTTATTCAACCCAGAACACGCTTATGTCTTAGTTGGCCCTACTGCTGTGATAAATGCCACACGATAGGTTGTCTTAATAACAGAAATTTATTGGTTTATGGTTTAGAAGACCAGAAGTCTAAAATAAGATGTCAGCCAAGCCATGCTTTCCCCTCAATGTCTGCAGCATTTTAGTGCTGAATTGCCACAATCCTTGAGGCTCCTGGGTGTGCCTCACTGTCACACATCACATGGCCATCTCTCTGTCCTTGTGTCTGTTCTTTCAGTTTCCACTGACTTTTAGTTCCTTCCTGTATGACCGTCTCTGACTCCTCTCCTTTATAAGACCTCCAGCCATACAGATTAAGGTCAACCCCAATTCATTTGGGCCACACCTTAACTATACATAACATTTTCAAAAGGTCCTATTTACAATGTATTCACACCCGCAAGAATAAAGATTAAGGTTAAGAACATACCTCTTATTGGGGTACACAATTCAATCTACCATACTAGACACTTATGAAAAATATTTAAACCCCCACTTTATTCCATATGCTAGAATAAATTTCATTTTCATATATGAATGTCATATGAAAATATAAATTTTAAAGTTCTAGAAGAAAAGGGAAATCAAATAAGTCTTATTGGTATCAAACTCCTTTCAAATTTTGATCTAAGGCCAGAAAGATAAAAAAACCACAAAATTAATTAAAAAGGAAATGCTTCTTGTGGCAAAAATATGACGGTATGTTTAACAGACAAATGAAAAACTAGAGAAAATGTGTGACATCTGACAGCTGATTACAAGCTGCTTTCACAAATCATTTAAAAAATTACTGTTTAATAGAGAATGGAAAAATAATATGAATATATAATTAAAAAATAAATGCATATGACAAATTACCATTATTAATAGTCAAATAGGTACAAATTATAATAGCAATTAGGTAAAATCATTTATCAGAAGCAACATTTTTGTTTATTCCAATATAATAATGATATGATAATGATAATGAGGGGGAAACTCTTGCCTTTTCATAAGCTATTAATTATATGTTTGCTTCATATATGGAAGTTTGCAAATATATCACAATTTTGCAATGAACGTATGTTGAAATTCTACGTATGAGAATTTAAACCAATGAAATAATCTGAGAAGTGAAAAGACACATGTGCAAAGATAACCACATGTTATAGATTGAATCACGTCCCCTGCAAAGATATTCTCAGGTTCTAACTCCTAGTCCTGTGGATATGAACCCATTTGTAAATAGGATCTTGGAAGATATTATTTGTTAAGGTGACGCCAAACTGAATCAGTGTGGATCTTAATTCAATACCAGTGGAGTCATAATAAGCAGAGAGGAGAAAACAGATTGTGAGAGTCACAGCTATGTGACAGAGCAAAAAATGAGTTATGGACTGCCAGCAAGCCATGACCAGAATGCTACAGACTTCAGAGTACGTGTGATCCTTGTGACACATTCATTTTAGACTTCTAGCCTCTAAAACTGTGAGACAATAAATACCTGTTGTTTTAGGCCAACGAGTCTTGTGGTATTTGTTATAGCAGTACTGGCAAACTAAGACACCATGCCAGTGCTATTTTTCAATAGACAAAAATGGGATACAACTGAAATGTCAATCAGTTTTAAGCCATTTACAAAAATGTTGGCATATCTTTTTAAGGGAATTCTATGTAGTCATGATACATAGATAAACAGGAAAACATTTGTGTGCATTTTGTACTGTCTCTATACATACAAAACCATATGTGTATATGCAAACTTGATTGTACATACAATGGTTGTGCATTAATCTTCCTTTATCTTATTTTTATTTTATGTATTTAGTGACATATGGTGACAAGCATATAAATTCCTATAATCAGAAGAAAAGAAATGGAAAATCTTTATTTATTCAAAAAATCAAGTGTGAAGGCAGAACAAAGTTCTTTCATTCATGCAAGGACTCTTATTTCCCAAGTACATTTTGTAGGAAAATATGGAAGATATACTTTAATACTTAAAGGGGTATGATAAGCAAGGTGCAGTTAAGGGAGCCAAATCTAAGCCTTTCTAACCCTAAGCAGCAGAGATGATGGGTATCAGGTTCTACAGCTGGCCAAGGAATTTCCCTGCCAGACTTTGTAGGGAAAGGTCCTGGGAAGAATAAGGTATGGCACAGAATACTTAATATGATGGAGACATGAAAATATGGTATTAGGAAAGCATGAAATATGCAGAGGGTAAAAGCAGGCAGGCAGAAACATCAGGAGAAATAAAAACTTGCAATTGAAAGTTATAGATCAATTGAAACACAACCAATCAAAGAAAAAGCAGGACCACTGGAATAACAAGAAAAATAGAATGGAATAGAGTAAAAATAAAAATGGAATGTCATAGATACGAGCATGAATATTATTAGTGTTATGGAGAAGAAAACAGTATAAAATGCCTTCTCACCACAACCAAAGAAAAGCACTCAATGACTCCAGGGAGAATATAATACCAATATGAAGGTAAGAAAAAAGAGAGCATAATTTCAGTCATCTCCTGTCCTGTAACAAAGAATCTTTTTTTTTTTTTCACATGGGCAGGCACCAGGAATCAAACCTGGGTCCTCTGGCATGGCAGGCAAGCATTCTTGCCTGCTGAGCCACCGTGGCCCACCCAAAGAATCTCTTGAATGGTACTAGGATTGTGACATAGAAAGCATAGAGTAAGAAGTGTAGCTGTATATGGCTCTAAGTGAATGATTTCTATTTAGTCATAATTGCTAAAATAATGTTTGTTTATTTAAATTTTTGGAGACAACGTACAGATAAATCATTTAATAAGGTGAGCAAAGCAAAGTGAGGGAAGAGAGAAGGTCAGGATAGCTGACTTCCTAATAAGTTCATATACAAATTATAAAAAATTACAAGGGAATTAGGTTTAAGGATATTATTTAAAGATCAAATAATCATAAACAATGGAATGAAAGATTATTTAAAAACTAACCTAAGTTGGGAGATGAGAGAAGCAGAACAGCATTAAATCAGCAAGTTCTTCATTTGTTATAGAAAGGAGTCAACTATAAGGTTTATTATGAAAAAAATTATTTAGAGATCTAGATGGGAATACCAGAAGAGATAAAATAGAAATAGAAAATGTGTATAACTCAGGAAAGTGACTCTGAAGTTTGGGAGGAGTGGAGCATGAAACTTTTGCTACTAGTTTAGAAATTTAAAGTTCCCATAGCATAATAGCCCTATAAATGAAATTAAAAAAACAGTTATGCTGGGAAAATATTTGCAGCACATAGGGCACTTTCAGGGTTAAAAATGTAAGTATTTTTAGATGTTCTTATAAAATAAATAAAAAATGAAAACACAAATTTTAAACCAATATATCTGTGGTAGTTAGATTCAGTTGTCAACTTGGCCAGGTGAGCGTACCTAGTTTTGTTGCTGC